>JASUDE010000053.1:3980-152190 GCA_034509685.1 Colletotrichum cereale | reverse complement strand
CCCCCCCCCCCCCCCCCCCCCCCCCCCATCCCACCCGTCTCCGAAGGCCGGCTAAGAGACGCCGGAAAGACCTGCTAACTCGCACATCAGAGCGAAAACGCGAAAGGGTCGTTGTGCTGGGTTCCGGATGGGCGGGCTATGCCTTTGCCCGCGAACTCGACCCCAAAAAGTACGAGCGCATCCTTGTCTCGCCGCGCTCCTACTTCGTCTTCACTCCCCTGCTGGCATCGACGTCGGTCGGCACCCTGGAGTTCCGCTCCATCCTCGAGCCCGTCCGCCGGCTGAACCTGGACTCCTTCCACGAGGCCTGGGCGGACGACATCGACTTCTCTAGGAAGCTCATCCGCGTCGAGAAGGTCACGTCCGAGGACGCCACGTCCCGCACCCTGCCGGCGAGGGAGCTGCGTCGGCCCAAGGGGGAGGTGATTGACGTGCCGTACGACAAGCTGGTCATCTCCGTCGGAGCGTACTCGCAGACTTTCGGCATCGAGGGTGTCAAGGAGTACGCGAACTTCCTGAGGGATATTGGCGATGCAAGGAGCATCCGTTTGAGGGTGCTTCAGTGTTTCGAGAAGGCCGATTGGCCCACGACCACGGATGAACAGCGGAGGAAGATGTTGCACTTTGCCGTCGTGGGAGGTGGCCCGACGGGAATCGAGGTCGGCCGCCAACCCCAGCTTCAACTCCGCACCCGAATCTCACGCTGACCCGACTCACAGTTTGCCGCCGAGCTGCACGACCTCATCCACGACGACCTGTCCAAGCTGTACCCGCACCTCATGGAGTTCGTCGGCATTACAATATACGACATCGCGCCCAAGGTGTTGCCCATGTTCGAACAGCAGCTCGCGTCCTACGCCGAGGACCTCTTCCGCCGCCAGGGCATCAAGGTGAAGACTGAGCACCACCTGCAGCGCATCCGGCCGGACGAGGATGACACGCACAACACGCTGAAGCTCAAGATCAAGGAGCACGGCGACGAGGAGGTCGGCGCGGGCATCGTGGTGTGGAGCACGGGGCTGATGCAGAACCCGCTCATCCAGACGATCATGAAGAAGGAGCTGCGCAACCCCGACACGGCCGCCGAGGCGGAGGGCACGGAGACGGTCAAGATCCTGAAGGCGGAGAGGAGCGGCGGCATCACCACGGACTCTCGCCTGAGGGTCCGCCTCGACGATCCGAAGAACGGAAAGGCCGTGCTGCCGGACGTGTACTCCCTGGGCGACTGCTCCGTCCTGGAGACCGAGGCGCTGCCCGCCACGGCGCAGGTCGCGAGCCAACAGGCCGTGTACCTCGCCAAGACGCTCAACAGGGCGGCCGACGGCCGGGAGGGCAAGCCGTTCAAGTTCCGCAACTTGGGGACGATGGCGTATCTGGGAAGCTGGAGGGCGATCCACCAGAGCTCCGCGGACGAGCTCAAGGGCCGGGCAGGTATGTTGTCGGAGAACGGCGCCCGTCGGGGCGATTCGGGAGCCCCTCTGCTAACGCGTGGACAGCGTGGATCCTGTGGCGTTGCGCTTACTTGACCAAGTCGATGAGCGTCCGGAACAAGATCTTGGTGCCGGTCTACTGGTTCATTACCTGGGTTTTCGGAAGAGGCATTTCCCGATTCTGAGCGAAGTCTGGATTCGACATATCCTTGCGTGTCCGCCTGGGTACAGGCTAGGTCAACGCGAAAGATCTCATACCCGCTATGCAGACGCCTGTTGTGGGAAGATGTAGGTTATGGTTTAGTAGCTGTGGTGGTAGAAAAGTCGACAAGGGGTAGATCCAGGCTGGGGTTGTAATCTGCTTGTTCTTTTTAGCGATAAACTAGACGGAGGAGGGCAACCTGGGAGTTGTTAGAGGGTAAAGGGGGTGAGTCAGAGTCTACCTGTCTGTATAACATGGAGAAAAAACCCCCCATTCTATTATAACATTGTAAAAGTCATGTAAGCTGACCCACCCCGGTATAAGTAACATCTAGCAAGTTTGTTGGAGATTTGTGGTCACTCATAGCCGACGCTTACAAGTGACCCAGGACATGGCCTGCTGGCTGACACAATTTAGGCCAACCTGACTTATAGATCTTGCAATCCGAATGGTTCACAGAGAGCCCTGGTGGCTCATGCTACCTGACACTTGTTCACGAGATCGGCGGTGGTTCTTCCCTTCGGTGTCTCCAATATGTATCACGTTGCCGGCGCCTGTCTCACAGAGACCCAGACGTTCACGCCATGCTCTGGTAAGATTCGACAAGGAGGACTCAGATATGCAGTAATTCAAACCCCTCCCGCGCACCACGACGTCGAATGAGCACAAGACACGACACATACACTCGGGACCCCGTCGGGTGGCAGATACAACATCAAGCAAATTGCAACGGAGGCGAGTAACAATCATTTGCTGGTCATCTATGCTCTACAATCTCTAAAACGCTCTCGAGAATATCCACCGGCGCAAGAAAGAAAGGAGAAGGAAGAAGAAAAGAAAAAGAAAAAACATCTAGAATAGAGGGTATCCTGATTGCGGGGTGAAACGGGTGCCGTTGACTCCCTGGACACCCTGGCCAAGCTGGCTGGCGACGACGGTTGACTCACGCACAGCACGGGCGACGGTGCCCCTTACGCGACCCTCCTCGAGCACCAAAAGGCCCCCAATGGTGCAGCCGCCGGGTGTGGTGACCTTGTCCCGCAGCAGGGCCGGGTGGTCGCCGTTCTGGACCAAGCAGGCGGCGCCCTTCATGGTCTGGGCGGCCATGCGCTGGGCCTCGACGCGGGGGATGCCCATGGCGACGGCGCCATCGATGGCGGCCTCGAGCATGAGGGAGAAGAAGGCCGGGCCGGAGCCGCACAGGGCGGTGCTGGCGTCCATGTTGTTGGCGGGCAGGTAGACGACGTCGCCGATGCGCCTGAAGATCCAGGTGACGAGGGTGGCGGTCTGGGGCGGCAGCGGGTAGGTCGGGGCGCCGATGACGGTCATGCTCTCGCGGATGAGCGAGGCGGTGTTGGGCAGGGCGCGGATGACGCGGCACCGGCCGTCCTCCTCGGGGTTCTTGGTCGGCACGGCGCCGTGGAGGATCTCCTCCAGGTGGGTCTCGGTGAGGCCGGCGCAGATGCTGACGAGCAGCTTGCCGTGGAGGGCGCGGGCCATGCCGGGCTCGCTGAGGAGGTCCTTGACCATGTAGGGCTTGCAGGCCAGGATGATGACCTCGGACTGGTTGACCGAGTTGACGTTGTCGTTCTGGACGACCTTGAGGATGGACGAGTGCTCCCAGAGCGCCTTCTTGACCTTCTTGGCGCTCTCCGGGCGGCGGACGCAGGCGATGAAGCGCGAGGGGAGGCGGGCGGGGACCTCGTCGTGCTGGGGCGTCGAGGTGCCCGACGCCGAGGGCGTATGGAGCATCTGGAGAGGCCTGGGGGCCTGCATCTCCACGAGGGAGGTGAGGATGCCGTTGAGGATGGCGATACCCATGGTTCCTGTTTTCCGAGGTCAGAATTCGAGGGTTCGTCTCGAGAGGCTCGGGAGGGGGGGCCGTATACTCACCGCAGCCAAGGACGGTCACCGTCAGCTCCGAAGAGCTGTAGTCGCCCATAACAGACATGGTGGTGAGGGTTTTGATGTGAGATGAGATTTTGCGGTGTAAGTGAGTTACTTGCACAGTGCAATCAAATGAGCCAAGCTTTGCTTTTTGCTGGAAGGGAATCCGTAGATATACTGTGTATTCTGTTCTGAAAAGAAGAAAAAAAGTCAAAGAAGGTTTAACACGGTATTGGTATTGTATAAATAACCCGAGTGTGCAGATGTAATACTTGACTGCAACGACTCAGTTTTATCAATTTTAGAAGGAAAACAACAGAAGTAAAGGGGTCAGTAAAAAGAGTTTGCCGGCCAATATTGTTATCCACCCTCCTTTTTGCGAAGAGAAGCTCTCCACTGTTCCGATATCGTCCGTCCTTGTCCACTGAGCTGCCGTCTCTTCCGTGCTAAGCCCAGGATGGCGTAGCACTCCGCTCGCTACCTTTCGCACAGTGTTGGCCGAGCCAAAATTCCATGGAGACGGGGACGGGACCCCTGTGGGAAACCGAGTCCACTACTCATTCCCAGTCTCGTCAACGACCTCAGTCCCGGCGTCGCCAGCGAATTTGACAAGACAACCAGTTTCGATTTACTTGGACCCCCCCCCCCAGGCTGAACCGACCGAAACAGACGCCGACGCTGACGAGGACCGACATCTCGCAGAACATGGCGGACCCTTTCGAGGTTCGGATGCGCTTCACGTCCCAGCTTCAACACCTCAACGCGTCCGTCACCTCGGCTCAGAAGGCCGCTCAGTATGCCCTCAAATACAAGGACATGGATGAGGACCTGCACTCCTGCATCCTCGAGCAGCTGGAACGGGTGAGTCGTCCGCGGGAAATGGCACTTGCGGTTAGGGTTGAGGCTGATTTTCTTCTCACCCCCCCAAGAACAACATGAACACTCGCGCCAACATCATGTACTTCATCGAGCATTTCCTGGAGATGGCCCAGAAGGAAAAGCACGTCGACTACGTCCGCATGATGCAGCGCGACATTATCCGCATCGTCGACGCCGTCGCTCCCGATGACGGGTCCGGCGCCGCCAACGTCAAGGTTGTCAGAAGGGTGAGCTCATCCCGCCGGGGCGCTCATGTGACACGAGCCGCTGGGTTAACTGACGTTGCCGCCATCAGGTTCTCCAGGGCCTTCAGCAGAAGAACTTTCTCGAGGCGCGCACCGTCGTCGAGATCGAGGAGGTCCTCAGGGAGCGCGAGACCAGTGCCCACGACGCCGGCCTCTCGTCACCCGTCAACGGCGACGTCGACATGGGCGACGCGCCCCCCAGCCGTGCGTTCCCCTCCAACGGCCGGGCCCCGCGGCTGGAGAAGCGCCAGATCGAGCAGCGCATCGAGGAGGACCGCGAGCGCCACAAGCGTCTCCGCGAGAACATCTGGGCCATTGGAGCCCACGAATCCGCAGAGACCGACAAGATCTGGGACGAGACGAGCGACCTGGGCGACGACGACCACATCCTCGCCGAGGAGGAGTTTGTCGCATGCACCCAGGCCATGAACCACTCGTGCCCCCCTAAGCCACCCGCCGGTCCCGCCAGCACTCGTGTCGCGAATGGCAAGAAGCATTGAGGGCTGACGACATGGCACTCACTCACTTTTATTTGTCGGCTTCGCATGAGCATGTCTTGGCGTTTTATTTATTTATTTTTATTTTGGAAAGTGAAAGAAAAATTAAAATAGGCGTTCATGGTTGGTGTTGACGGCTGGGTCGGGTCTATATACCATTGGTAGTACCGGGTTTTGGGGTTCCCATCAACAGTGGCTAGAGGAACACTAGGAAGAAGCAACAAACTTCGCAAGGGTCGAGAACAGGCTTTGCAGCAAGAAATGGTGGTGTATGTGTTTTTTGATAATATTGTTACATGGGTGTTTATACACTCATACACGTCCGTCTAGACCAATCCAATCCAGATGTCCGACAACAATGCTCCCGCCCCGAGTTTTACATCTCCTCCCCGAGGAAGTAGGGCGCTCTCGTTTCTCAAATCGGCCAACCAGCCAGTCGTCAGGGCAGTTTACTCCATGGTGACGGTGGCGCCAAGCTCCTTCATCGTGGCGATGATCTTCTCGGCCTCGTCCTTGGCCACGTTCTCCTTCATCAGCTTCGGCGCGCTCTCGACAAACTTCTTGCTGTCCACCAAGCTGAGACCCAGCAGGTTCTTGACTTCCTTGATGACCTTGGCCTTCGCCGCGGCGTCAAAGGCCGTGAGCTTGATGTTGAAGACACTCTTCTCGGCCGCCGCCGGCGCGGCCTCCTCGACCTCCTCGGCCGCCGCGGGGGCTGCTGCGGGAGCGGCGGCGAAACCACCAACGGGAAGATCGGGAATGTTGAGCTTGGACTGCAATTGGGTGGAAGATGGTCAGCATCAGCCCATTTCTCTCTTTCCCACCCCCTTTACGACGAGTCCATTCGGGGGATGGATGGCTGGATGGATGGATGCGTGCATGCCCACACCCACCCCCCCGTTCGCTATGCTTTTCAACTAACCTTCAAGCTTGACACGAGGTCTGCCGTCTCGAGGAGGGTAAGCGTGCTGATCTGGTCGACGATGGCGGCGATCTTGGGGTTCGTGGGAGCGGCGGCCTCGGTGGAGTTGTACCTCCGTGCGGTCGCGGGCGTACGGGTCTGGAAGAGGGATGTCGAGGCACGCAGCGAGCCGGTGGCACGGAGCTGACGAGCGCAGCTCTGAGCTGCGTATCTGCAAGAGAGCGCCATTGTATCGTGTGTATGCGAAGGGGTTGGGAGGAGAGAGAGAGAGAGAGATGGGGGGGGCCCAATTGACGTTTGGTGAGGAGCGGAGCGGGATGTCGTCGAGTCGGCCTCAAGCAAGCAGGGAGGTTCTAGCTCGGGATATCTCTGGCTTGAAGTTTTTCGAGCTCTCGAATGGTTCCAGTCGCGTGAACGGGTTGTAGAGTCGTCTCGCTTCTGATTGGCTCGGGGGCTTTGTAGCGCCGCCTTCCGCCACGGAAGCAGCTGCAGGGACCCCTGCCAGGTCGCTCCATCCGAAAAAAAAGTTGCCTTTGGCTGGAGTGGCTGGCAGGGTCCCTCTCTTAGTTGGAGAGGAAAAAAAATAATTAAAGGTACATACAAACCGGCCTCCCATGAACATCACCGCCGACGACATATCTTGAGATTGAGCCGCAACCATGGCTGCGATAGACGTGTCATCGCAGAGGAGCGCTCTCCTGAACGACGCGATCGTTCTGGAGCATCTACCAAACGAAATTCTAGAGGTCATAAGAAATCACACGGCCTCAAACCTCCTCGACGCCATCGCAGAGGCCGCTCTCATCCCCCAACTTACAGATCGAATTTTAATTCACTTTGAAAATGTCTTTCCCGACATCTGCGCTCGTTGGCTCCTCAACCCCAGAAATCAAATCAATAACGGTCCCGTGCTTGCTTCTCTTGCAAGGGTATTGTCCTTCGCTCCGTACTTATCCGAGTTTATACAACATGTCATGAGAGAGGACTTGACAAAGACGCCACCCCAAGGACCCCAGCTGCTGAACCTCCGATTCCCCGACCTCACCACTTTCACTCCCACTCAAGATTCCGACCTCTTGCGACTGTTGTTGGCAGCATGGCGCTTGGTCTGTTTCGACCAGAGGACCTACGGTATCCTGGTCTCACCCACTCACATGCAAACTCTCTTCGCGCACGAGAGCCGCGCCGTCAGATATCTGGCGATCCGAATATTCAGCCAGCTTCTCCGCGCAGCCGACTCGAAGCTGGAAGCTCTCATCCACGAGCATGTCGGAACGAAGGAGGCTATCCTCGCTGACTTTGATGGGCGCCAAGTAGACTATGGGTTCCTGAGTCTGTATGAAGATGCACGGGTCAAGAAGGTCGCGGCGCTGCGCCGTGAGCTTCGTCGTACTTCTGCGTCCCAGAGCAATCAAATCCATCCTGTCCCACCGCAAAGCCTGACCCCCTTCGTTGCGTGCTATGGCAGAACAATACTGCCGCGACCGTCCGGACCGGTCGATAAAAACTCGTCCCTTGTGCTGACGTCCACTACCACCCAAAACCTCGAGACTCTGGCCGCTCTCCTGAAGAATGCAAGTCCGATTCTGCTGCACGGCCTTCCCGGCTCCGGAAAGACCTCGCTGGTCCACGAAGTTGCCAAGGAGTTCGGCAAGCATTCCGAGATGGTGACATTACACATCAACGAGCAGACAGACGCCAAGATGCTCATTGGGCTCTACTCGACGGACTCGAAGCCGGGTACGTTCTCGTGGCGAGCCGGTGTTCTGACGACTGCCGTCAGAGAAGGCCGCTGGGTTCTCATCGAAGACCTGGACAGAGCGCCGAACGAGGTCATCAGCACACTCCTGCCCCTGATTGAGCGAGGCGAGCTCCTCATTCCGAGCAGGGGTGAGAGGATCAAGGCCGCCAACGGATTTCGCCTTTTCGGCACTGTGAGAAGCTCCCGGGGCATGCATGGCAAGGAAACGCTTCCAAACCTCCTCGGCATGCGCTTCTGGCAGCTTCTCTCCGTGCATACGCCCACAGAGAGCGAGTTGCAGGACATCATCGTCGGGTCCTACCCCATCCTCCACAAGTTTGCACCGGGAATTCTCGCCGTGTACCGGCGCTTGTCTAAGCCGATTTCCGGAAACTCGCCTTTCTCCTCCAGCCGTGGCATGGCTGACCGCCAGACTAGTTTGCGAGATCTTCTACGATGGTGCAGACGCCTTACGGCTACGCTTTCTGCAGCGGGATGCAGCACCGGCGAGGAGCCCATCACTGATACCACCCGAAACTGGATGTTCATGGAGGCCGTCGACTGCTTTGTTGCGGGTATTCCCGACGTGCAAGTCAAGCGACATCTAGTCTTTGGCATTGCCGAGGAGATGCACATGGCGAAGGAGCTAGTAGAGTACCACTTTGACCATTACATCCCGCAGCTGGAGCAAAGCGATAGCCAGTTCAAGATCGGCCGCACGACGCTGCGCAAGCGGAAAGAGCGCGTGAACAAGGCTGCTCTCGCCAAGAGGCCGTTTGCTAGCACCACGCATGCCAAGAAGTTGCTGGAGCAGACGGCTGTTGCCGTGAACCTGGGCGAACCGATCCTGCTTGTTGGCGAGACCGGTATCGGAAAGACGACAGTCGTTCAGCAGCTGGCGGACACCTTGGGTCACAAGCTGGTTGCCATCAATCTGTCCCAACAGAGTGAAGCCGGCGATCTGCTCGGTGGCTTCAAGCCCGTCAATGTCAGAAGCCTGGCCGTTCCTCTGAAGGAGGAGTTCGAAGACCTGTTCTCCGCAACTGGGATCTCGACAACGAAGAACCAGAGGTACCTCGAGCAGCTCGGAAAATGTTTCGCCAAGGGCCAATGGGCAAAGGCTGCCAAGCTGTGGCGCGAAGCGCCAAAGATGTTCAAGAAGATTATCGAGGAGTTGACCCGGCGGGAGAGGGAGCAGGGCCAGGTGCGCGACGAGGCAGGCCAGCCGGCGAAGCGACGCAAGACCGAATCCAAGCTCCAGTCCCTTCTTGAGCTCAGTCCTAGATGGGATCAGTTCTCTCGCAGCCTCGACCAGTTCGAGGTCCAGCTCTCCGGCGGCTCGACAGCGTTCGCCTTCTCGTTCGTTGAGGGCAACATCATCAAGGCCGCCCGAAACGGTGACTGGGTGCTCCTCGACGAGATCAACCTTGCTTCACCAGACACACTGGAGAGCATTGCAGATCTCTTGACGGGCCCCGTCGAGACTCCCTCCATTCTGCTCTCCGAGACGGGCGAAATCGAAAGGATCAGAGCTCACCCGAATTTCCGTATCTTTGGTGCCATGAACCCGGCAACAGACGTGGGCAAGCGCGATCTCCCCATTGGAATTCGGTCTCGGTTTACCGAACTCTACGTCGACAGCCCGGACAAGGACAAGAACGACTTGATCACCATCGTCAAGACATACCTGAAAAACAGCAGCATCAAGGATGAAGCCGCAACGAGCGACATCGCGGCGCTGTATATGAATACCAAGAGCTACGCCGAGCGAAAGGAGATTGTTGACGGGGCCAACGAAGTACCGCATTTCAGTCTTCGTACCTTGACCCGCGTCCTGACCTACGTGAGCTACATTGCTCCTTTCTATGGTATTCGCCGTTCTTTATACGAGGGCTTCTCCATGGGATTCCTCACCCTTCTTGACAGAGAGTCCGAGAAGCTGATCATGCCGCTGATCGAACACCACTTGTTTGGGCGCATCTCAAATCCCCAGTCTCTCCTTTCGCAACCACCAAAACAGCCTGACGACGGCAAGCAGTATGTGCGGTTCCGCAACAAGGCAAAGGACCGCCATTACTGGCTTGCTCAGGGAGAGGAGACCCCGAAGGAGCGAACAGACTACATCATCACACCCTACGTAGAGCGAAACCTGCTTAATCTCGTCCGCGCCACATCTACTCGTCGCTTCCCTATTCTCATCCAGGGCCCGACGTCGGCGGGAAAGACGAGTATGATCGAGTACTTGGCAAACTTCACCGGTAACAAGTTTGTGCGCATCAACAATCACGAGCACACCGATCTGCAGGAATACCTGGGCACTTATGTATCGGATTCTACAGGAAGACTTCGTTTCCAAGAGGGCTTGCTCGTCCAGGCCATGCGTCAAGGTCACTGGATCGTTCTCGACGAGCTGAACCTTGCTCCGACCGATGTGCTCGAGGCGTTGAACCGACTCCTCGACGACAACCGAGAGCTTCTAATTCCAGAGACTCAAGAGGTCGTGAGACCGCACGGGAACTTCATGCTGTTCGCGACTCAGAACCCCCCTGGTTTGTACGGTGGCCGCAAGGTGCTTTCGCGTGCGTTCCGCAACCGTTTCTTGGAGCTGCACTTCGACGACATCCCCGAAGACGAACTGGAGTACATCCTGCAGAACAGGAGCATCAACACCGCGCCCTCCGACTGCAAGCGGATCGTGACGGTCTACAAAGAGCTCTCCCGTCTCCGCCAAACGAGCCGATTGTTCGAGCAGAAGGACAGTTTCGCCACGCTTCGTGATCTGTTCCGATGGGCTTTGCGAGAGGCAGACACTCGCGAACAGATTGCCGTCAATGGATTCATGCTCCTTGCGGAGCGTGTACGAGTTGAGGAGGAACGTACCGCTGTCAGAGAGGTCATTGAGAGCGTCTTCAAGGTCAAGATCGACCCGGAAGTTCTCTACACAGCCAAGTCATCCCCGATTTTGAGCAAGCTTCTAGGAATGCCCAACAACCACGGTGTGGTGTGGACCCGTGCCATGCGTCGTCTCTATGTCTTGGTTCACACTGCCATCCGCAATAACGAACCTGTCCTTCTTGTGGGTGAGACCGGATGCGGCAAAACCACTGTCTGTCAAATTCTGGGGGATGTCCTCGAAAAGGAGCTGCACATTGTCAACGCCCACCAGAATACCGAGACTGGCGATCTTATCGGTTCTCAAAGGCCGGTGAGAAACCGCGGGGCGATCGCAGAAACGCTAAAGACCGATCTGGCTGCCCTCTTTGGGACCCTTGGCGAGGACGCAACGGGCTCATTGGACGACCTGCTGCAAAGATATCGCGCCCTTCCGGCAGAGACGCTGGCCAGAGTCGACGTCGCCACGCAGGAAAAGATCGCACTGCTGGAGGCCAAGAGCAAGGCCTTGTTCGAGTGGTCTGACGGAAGTCTCGTCCACGCGATGAAAGCCGGCCAATTCTTCCTGCTCGACGAAATCTCCCTTGCCGACGACTCTGTCTTGGAGCGTCTCAACTCGGTCCTTGAGCCTCAGCGATCTCTTCTTCTCGCAGAGAAGGGTATCGATAACTCGTTTGTCACAGCAGCGGATGGATTCCAGTTCTTCGCCACTATGAACCCAGGCGGCGACTTTGGCAAAAAAGAGCTGTCTCCGGCGTTGAGAAACCGTTTTACTGAGATCTGGGTTCCCGCCATGTCCGAGATGGACGACATGCTCGATATTGTCCTGTCAAAACTTGACCCAGCCTTCAAGCCCTACGGCAAGCCCGTGGTGCAATTTGCCCACTGGTTTGGACAGGTCTTCAGGTCTTCTTCCTCTACGGCCTTCTCGATTCGTGATATTCTCATCTGGGTCAGCTTTATCAACCTTTGCGGGCCCGCATCACCCCAGTTCGCAGTGGTTCATGGCGCAGCAACCGTCTTCATCGACAGTTTGGGCGCCAACCCTTCGGCTTTACTGGCCATGGATCCCAAAGCGCTCGACTCCCAGAGACAAAAGTGTCTCGACAAGCTCAGCGAGCTCCTTGGATATGATACCACGGCCATCTACCGAGCACAGCCCGAGGTCACCTTGACTGAAGACAGACTCTCCATCGGCGAGTTCGGCCTGCCCAGAGAAGCAGCACGCTCGACGGACCCCAGCTTCGCGTTTAACGCACCAACGACAAGACTCAACGCTATGCGAGTGATGCGCTCTCTTCAAATGCGAAAGCCCATTTTGCTGGAGGGAAGTCCTGGTGTTGGCAAAACCACCCTTGTCGCCGCTCTGGCTCGTGTATGCGGCCGGCCCCTGACTCGAATCAACTTGTCGGACCAGACCGACCTGATGGACTTGTTCGGTACGGATATGCCCGTCGAGGGCGCTGAGGCTGGCAACTTTGCCTGGCGCGATGCTCCCTTCCTTCAGGCCATGCAAAACGGCGAGTGGGTGTTGCTCGATGAGATGAACCTGGCTTCCCAGTCGGTGCTCGAAGGCCTCAATGCCTGTCTTGATCATCGTGGCGAGGTTTACATCTCCGAGCTCGACCAGGTGTTCAAGAGACACCCGGATTTCAGACTGTTTGCCGCGCAGAACCCTCACCACCAGGGAGGTGGCCGAAAGGGTCTTCCCAGCTCCTTCGTGAACAGATTCATCGTCGTCTACGCCGATGTCTTCACGGCTGAGGACCTTCTCCTGATTGCCCAGCACAACTTCCCGAGCATCCCCACCGATGTTGTCAGCGGCGTCATTCAGTTCATCTCTCGCCTGGATCACCAGGTTGCAATTGAGAAGGCTTTTGGCTCCCACGGAAGCCCTTGGGAGTTCAACCTGAGAGATATCCTACGGTGGTTGCATCTGTTGGCGACAAAGGACCCTCTGTTGGCCACCGGCAAGCCAGACGACTTCCTCGACCTCATCATCCGTCAACGTTTCCGATCTGCTACGGACCGCGAGGAAGTGAACAAGCTCTTTTCCCAGGTCTTTTCGAGGGCTCCAGAAAGCCATAGCTTGTACCATGATGCCAACGCGGCTTTCTCTCAAGTCGGCAATGCGCTGCTTCCTAGAAACCTGATCTCGCAGCCTTTGGCCCTTCCTGGCATCGAAATTGTGCCCCGACTTCCGGAAATCGAGTCACTCATGGTCTGCATCAAGCAAGACATCCCGTGCATCCTTAGTGGTTCATCTGGTAGCGGAAAGTCGGTACTGCTTGAGCACGTCGCTGCTCTCGTTGGCAAGCCTCTTGTCGTCTTCCCTCTCAATGCAGACATTGACACGATGGACCTGGTCGGTGGCTTTGAGCAGTCGGATCCTCTCCGCGAGGTCAATGCTTCTTTAAGGGAGCTCTATGAGGGCCTCCAGACTACAATTCTGACCCGCGTGCCCGGTCAAGTTCCATCGCAAGCACTCGCCTTGTTGTATCTCCTGGAGACGTATCGCGGAGACATCAGCGGCCTGCCGGCCATCACGACCGCAGTTGAGGAAGTCCTCTCCGAAATTTCTAGAGAGTCTGAGATTGGCGCCCTTCTTTCCAACGTCCACGCTGTCTTGCAAAATCCGTTGGTTGTCAGTAACCCGCGTTTCGAGTGGCTTGACGGAGTCATCGTTAAGGCTCTCGAGACTGGTCAGTGGCTAGTCTTGGACAACGCCAACCTGTGCAATGCTTCCGTTTTGGACAGACTCAACTCTCTGCTCGAGCCCAACGGCTTTTTGAGCATCAATGAACACTGCGGTCCTAATGGAGAGCCTAGAATCATCAGGCCTCACCCGGAGTTCCGAATCTTCTTGACAGTTGACCCGCGCTACGGTGAGCTGTCGCGAGCCATGAGAAACAGAGCTGCCGAGATTCATCTCAGCGAGCGGAAGACGCAGGGCCTTCAAGGGTTCACCTCGAACGTCCACGTGGAAAGCAGCCTCCAAAGATTCTCTTCCTCCACAGAGATCTCCACCTCAGTCTTGAGCGAGAATGACCTCTCGGACGCGAGCAACGCAACGGTCGAGAACCTGTCGCTCCGCGACACCGCACTAATGGAAAGATTTTCTCACTCCCTTCATCGCGGCTTGGCCGATCTCAACCCCTCTGGACTTGAAAAATACCAAGCAAGCCTGAACGAGCACCTTGGGTTCCTGGATGCAACAGAGACGGCCGGTCTTCGCCAGGCTGTTTCGCAACTATACGCCGCTCTGCCTGGTGCCAGCTCGGGTCTCGGCGACGCTCAGGTAAGACGACGTACCTTATTAAGAGAGGAAAGTTAACTGATAGTAAACTATAGCCCCTGAACCCACTTCACAACGCTTCCATGGTGCGCGTTCTGCGCCAAAGCAAGGACGAGTTGCCTTTCTGGCTTTCAGTCTCCTACGAGTTCCTCTTGGAGACCCAGCGCTGCCAAGCTGCGATCACTACCCAGGCCAACAAGGCAAAGGCAGCAAAGCTCGCCTCGTTAAACCGCCTCCAACGATCAATCGTCTCCGACCGTGTCGCACCTGTCGCGAAGGATTCCACTGTCAGAGTGTCAAAGTTCCTGTCGAGGACTCTTCAAGTCATCAGAACCTTCATCCAGGCCAATCTCACCACGTGTCAAGGCTGGAGGGAGCGCGCTCGCGTGATTCGGAAGATGCTGGACTTCTGGTGGCGAACCCTCAACCTTACCACCCAAACCGTTTTCGAGGAAGCACGGTTCCAAGCGCATCTGGTGCATGGCGTTGAGTCTGTTCAAGCACTCCTTTCGCCTGCCACGGAAGCCATCAACAAGCAACTCGCCGATCGTTACCTTCAAACTGTGGAAGAAGACTTCACAACCGGATTCCGCCTGACAACTGGCTTGAGCATGGAGGCCATGTGGAAGCAAATCAAGCCGCTCCCTATCATGAGCGAAGAAACTCTCTCCAAGAGCCAGGAGATCGAGCAGCTCGGCAAGCGTCTTGACGAGCTCAAGTGGAAGGTCAAGGCATCCATTACCGATCTAGCTAGAGCCATGACAACTCTCGTCAAGGCCGATGGGATTGTGCGGACCACCGACTCCGACGTCACCGAGCTCATTCAAGATCTTACCAAGGAGATTGAGCTTTTGGAATCCAAGGTCGGCTCGGAGTCCAGCGAGGTCAAGCCGTTCTTCGCAGCCGAGTTCGAGACTTTGAGACAGGCTTCCGTGTTAAGATCCCAAGCCATCGAGTATTTTGAGGGCTTGCCATACAGCGCCAGCGAGACGGAACTTTTGGTTTTGTCGAACCAGCAAACCATTGACCAGATTCGCCTCGGCAGCTTCGGAGCCAATGAGGCCCGGTCCTTGACCATCGGACTGCTCGCTTCTCAGGATCCTGCTACTCATGTCTGGAACGGCAAGTTCGCTACGTCTCTGCTATCCAGACTCAACTCTCTTCATGCAACGAGTCTGCGCTCACTCGGACTCCTTGAGACCGAATTGCCTGCCATGGGTCGATCCGTCGCGGCACTGGCGCCGGCGTTCCAGAAGAACCACGTCGTGGCCCTCAATGCGGTTCTCAAGAAGCTCATCACAACTGCATTTTCTGTCCACGGCAGTGAGCAAGAGGATGTCGTCCGTACAATCTACGAGAGTGTCAATCACGAGTTCGAAGGCACCGAGGTCGCACCTCTGCAGATACAGCAATTGGCCGCCCAGTTCGAGGGCAGCATTCCTAGCTTTTGGCCGGTCCATCTTTGTCAGATCGCCAAGCAGCACTTGATCCCAGCCACTGTTGCCCTCGCTGTGTCCGATAAGATGGAGCGTAGCAGTCGCGCCAATAACGAAGCAGCCACCGCACGCGTTGTCGCTGCTTGCTCTGCTGTCGCCTGGGTTGAATTCTCGATCGGCGCAATCAAGCTTTACGTGCCTGACAAGTCTTTCGATCCGCAGTTGCGGCCGCAGTTCGAAAAGGATGTCCACGACGAGCTGACGAAGGGACTTGAGCACAAACTCTCATCTCTGTTGGACTTTGAAACTCGCTTCACCGGCCAGACCATGTCCCTTCGCATACAGCTTGTGCAAGAAGATATTGAAGCACTCGGCCCTGCGCCGGCACCAACGCAGCTGCTTTACAGACCCGCTCGATCAGAACTCACCAATGTCCAGACATCCTTCAACAACGTCCTGGCCACCGTCGTTGGACAGGAGCTGTCAGCCCATCACACAGCCTTTGCCTTGTCGGGCTCCGTTGATGCCGTAGAGGTCATCAACCTCGTCAAGCAGAACTTGACTCACATGGTTGACCGCTTGGCAAACCGTGACCACCGGGCGAACCATCTCGACGCCTACCAAGACATGACACGGCCTCTCGTCAATATTATTGGCTGCCTCCAGCTTGGTCTTTCGCTGAGCGACGGGCTGCAGTCCATCGAACACCATGTTGCGGAGCAGACTCTCATGGACCTGACACCCTTCGTGGGCGGCAACCCCGAACACCATGTCCTCAAGAAATTCCCGAACAGGAGCTTGGAGTTCCTTGACTACGCCGGACTGGTGGCATCCGTTGAAGGGTTGACAAACCTGAACGCCAGTGTCCGCGAAGCATTGTTCGAGTGCGTCCACAGATTCTTCCAAGAATGGACCAAGAGGCTTGAAGAGGATCGCAAAGCTGAAGAGGCTCGAACGAATCTCTACCGTTTCAAAGGCAGCTTCGAAGACGAGGAAGAGATGGACGAACAAGAGTTCAACGAACTCTTCCCCACGTACGATGATGAGCAGGAAGAGAAGCCCGCCATTGGGCGTCAGAAGGTTCGTGACGTGTCGGTTCGATTGGCCGAGTCCCATCGCAAGGTCTTCCTGGAACAGCCGGCACCATCTGAGGCACTCAAGGAGGTTTGCAAGAAAGTTGGCAAGGGAATCGCACAGGATCTCGCGCACAAGTCTGCGGTTCACCAGGGTGTGAACAGCCGAGTGCTTCCGCTTGTGCTTTGGTCGGTCGATGAACAGATGACGACCCTCAACGCGAATACCGTCGGTACCTCGTACAACTTCTACACCGAATCAAACCTTCCCGAGGTCCGCCGTCTGATTCCGCTCGTCGACAAGGTGGAAGCTCGCTTCTGTGACTTGCAACAAGTGGACGAGATCGGCCACATGCAGCCGTTGGCAGATGTGCGAGCCGCTTGCGAGCAGCTCCTCGATCTTACTCACACCGAGCCCCTGGCCAAAATTTTGCCTAAGCTGGAGCACCTCCACGGCATCGTCTACGAGTGGCAACACGGAGGCTACGCTCCCGCCATCTACGGGGCACCCGCCCTTTACACATCTCTGACAGACACCATCATCAGCTGGCGACGCCTGGAATTGTCGACCTGGGCCAAGCTGTTCGACATGGAGGCTCAGAAATGCTCGGAAGACGCCGACTCGTGGTTCTTCATCGCTTACCAGATCCTGATCGCCGTCCCTCTGTCCCTCGTGGACTCGGCCGAGCTTAAGGACTACGCCGTGAACCTAGTGAGGGAGCTCGAGACATATTTCTCCACGGCAATCATCGGCCAGTTCTCTGCCCGCCTCAGACTGTTGAGACAATTGCAGAAGCACCTGCAGCTGCTCACCGTCGACTACCCCTCCTTGACCGTCGTCTCCGACGCAGCACTCAACTTCATCGACTTCCACGCTCGCTTCGAGAAGGTCGCCAAGGAGGCAATTGCCAAGGGAAGAGCGCCGTTCGAGAAGACCATGAAGGAGGTTGTCCTGCTGGCCAGCTGGAAGGATACCAACATCAATGCTTTGCGTGAGAGCGCCCGCAAGTCTCATTTGAAACTTTTCAGACTTGTCCGGAAGTTCCGCGCTGTCCTCGGTCAGCCGATGAAGCCCATCCTGGAGCAAGGAATCCCCGACGAAGAGGTTCCCATCACTCAGAACACCGAGGCTCAAGGCACGGCGGCTGTCAAGGTGGACCCCACGGCTATCTTGGCTTGCAACAAGGGCTTGCCTGGCTGGTTGGCTCAGCACAAGCGTCTGTCGAACTGCTCAAAGACGCTTACCATCATGGCCAACATTGCTTCCAAAGCGAACCAGAGCTCTCTCGATGCTACGCAGGAGATCCTCTCGTACGTCGAAGAGGTCAACGCTTCCATTGCGGAACTGCGCAAAGAGACTCCCGGCACCTTGACCGACGAGAACAAGGACCAAGTCAAGCACCTCAAGACGCGCAAGCGCAACCT
This sequence comes from Colletotrichum cereale, assembly GCA_034509685.1. Classification (NCBI taxonomy): domain Eukaryota; kingdom Fungi; phylum Ascomycota; class Sordariomycetes; order Glomerellales; family Glomerellaceae; genus Colletotrichum; species Colletotrichum cereale. The sequence continues at coordinate 134,266 of JASUDE010000053.1, read as the reverse complement.
CTTTGCGGACGTCCTAAAGATGATGAGGCAGATGGGCTTCCGTTACAACCTCGGAACCGAGGAGCTGGCCAAGCAAGAATCCCTCGCGGTCGTCCTGGCAGGCATGCCCGCCTCTCACATTGAGGAGAACAGCATCAACGACGCTGCCGAGTACTACTTCCACAAGGTGGTTGACATTGCGCCCAAGGTCAGAGCTTCCATCCACGAATACTCGGAGGAACTCACCGGTGCCGAGATGTCTCGAAGCACCGGGTTCATGGAGGGCATGTTGGCTGTCGTCTTGGGCCAGCACAACTCTCTGTCTGCTGCTCGCGATGCCATCGCCTCTCTTGACCGAGTCATTGCCTCAGTCCAGAGCTTGAGCGGTACAGCCGTCGGGCGCAACACCAACGCCAGCCGGCCGAGCATCACCGTCAACTGGATGAAACCAATCTTGGACTTTGGAATCAAGGTTGTGGACATCCATGGCAAGCTGGCTTCTGTCAACAACCAGCCCGTGTTGAGCCACCTGCAGAGCACCTTGCAGGAAGTCGATGATTTGTCGAAGCAATGGTCCTCTCTGGCTTCGATTCCCGACAAGTTCAAAACCAAAGAGCACGATGCCCTGCAGGCGCGCTCCTTGCTCGCAGAGGAAAATTTCAAGGCTCTGCTCCCCGGTCTTGGTCGCTCGGATCTTGACTTCGTCATGAAGCAGATTACGAGCTGGTTCAGCATCGAGATCGCCCAGGGCGATCACGAGTCTCACGGCTCTGACAGTACCGCCCGGCAATTCAAGAACTCGATCTCCAGTCTTTGCGACACTGTCCTTGTCGCGGTCCAAGAGTACAAGAAGGCCATGGCCGACCTGCCGAGCTCAGCTGAAGATTCCGGCTGGCTGGCAAAGACCTCTGCCGTCCGCAGCTCCGGCCTCAGCGCGCTCTATATCAATGCGATCGTGAGCAAGGTCGAGGCTTGTCTCTCCGCCCTAGAGGATGTTGACCTGGAAAAGTCCAACATGGGCACAGTCACTTCAGCCCTCTTCTCCATTGTCCTTCCTATACTCCAGCAATATGCCCTCACCTGCCGCCGAAGCTTCTCTCAGCTCCACAGTTTGCATGCTGCAACCGGCCACATGGCCTACCAGCTGGCGCGAACTTTCGTTCAGCTTGCTGCCAAGGGCTTCTGCTCCCCACAAGAGAAGCAGGGCGAGGAGTCTGGTGATTCCGGCAAACTCGAGTCCGGAACCGGCCTGGGCGATGGCGATGGAGCGGAGGATATCAGCAAAGATATCCAGCCTGACGAGGACCTGTCTGAACTTGCCCAAGAACCGAACAAAGAGAAAGACGGCGAGATGGAAGACGAGAAGGACGCGGTCGACATGGCGGACGAGGAGCTCGAGGGAGAGATGGGTAGCGTGGGCGGTGGAGATGACGAGGAAGAGAAGTCGGACGGAGAAGGCGAAGATGGCAAGGAGGAGAACGAGATGGACGAAGAGGTCGGCGATGTCGATGACCTCGATCCCACTGCCGTTGACGAAAAGATGTGGGACGGAGACAACGAAGAGGCAGAGAAGGACCAGCAGGGCGACAAGGCCAAGGGACAGAAGAAGGATGAGCAGATGGCCGCCGATGCTGACGCCAACGCCGAGGACAACAAGGCAGAGGATGATGAGCAGCAGATTGACCAAGGAGACGAGGAGATGGAGGAGGAGGAAGAGCCCGGCCCGGAGCAAGAAGACGCGAAGTTCGAGGACGACCAGGTCAAGCAAGATCAGAACGTGGAGGAGAATGACGCCCTGGCGATGCCAGAGGAGATGGACTTCAACTTCGACGAGGAAGGAGAGGACGCGGACTCCGAAGACGATGAGCTGGACAAGCTGTCAGACATCGAAAAGGAAGAGCCTCAACAGCAGCAAGATTCCGACGTAGAGGACGGAGAGGACGAGACGCAGCGGCCTGACGAGAAGGGCCCTGAAGAAGACGGAGAGGAAGAAAAGGAGGAGGAGGAGGCCCCCGAAGAGGACCTCGCGGGCGAGCCCGAGCTCGACCTGGAGCCTAAGGCGGAGGAGGAGGAACAAGCCAATCAGCCCGAGGAGCCCGACAACCGCATGGAACCCCCTCGGGATGACTCCAACGCCGACGCGAACGCTGCGCCGAGCGACGTCAAGGGTGGCGGCCAAGACCAAGACGTCGAGGACATGGATGTTGAGAACGACTTCAACACCAACGCCGCCCAGAGAGACGATGGAGATGCAGGAGATGGATCGGCGGAGCAGCAAACCAGCGCCGGGAAGAAAGGTCAACTTTCCCGATCCGACGACCAAGCGCAACCCACCGAGCAGAACCAAGACGATACGCCCGAGAACAGCAGGCAGGATCCATTCAAGAAGCTCGGCGACGCCCTCGAGCGTTGGCACCGCCAGCAGAGCGACATCAAAGACCCCGAGAAGCAGCAGGACGAGGGAGAGCAGAAGCAGTCCCAGGACGTCGATGCGGAACTCGGCGCCAGTGAGTTCCAGCACCTCCAGGACGACGAGACCGCGGCCGATGCCCAAGCCATGGGCAACGCGTCCGAAGACCAGGTGCAGCCTATCGACGAGGCGATGGCCATCGACGAGGAGAAGGAAGACCCGCAGAGCCGCGTGATGCCCGACGACGAGGACGTAGAGATGGGCCAGGATCCCGACAAGATGGACACCACGGAGGCCCCCGACGCGCAGGAGAAGGACACTGGCGCCGACAAGGACGACGGCCGGTCGGGCGTCAAGACACGCCAGGGCGCCTTCGACCGCGAGGTCTCGCCCTTGGAGGACGAGGTCCAACGAGCTAAAGAGGAATCCGAGGAGGAGCAGGTCATCGAAGAGACCTCGACGCAGCTCTCCACGACGCACATCAGCGACGAGCAGCTGCCCCTCCGCGACTTCTCCGAGTCCCTGCAGTCCTGGACGACGTTCCAGTCCAAGACGCACCCGCTCTCCCTCTCCCTCACCTCCCAGCTCCGCCTCATCCTCACGCCCTCCCAGTCCACCAAGCTCTCGGGCTCCTACCGCACGGGCAAGCGCCTCAACATCAAGAAGATCATCCCCTACATCGCCTCGAGCTACAAGCGCGACAAGATCTGGATGCGGCGCGCCATCCCCACGAAGCGCAGCTACCAGATCCTCCTCTGCGTCGACGACTCCCGCAGCATGGGCGAGTCGAGCTCCGGCACGCTCGCGCTCGAGTCCCTCGTCATGGTCTCGCGCGCGCTGACGATGCTCGAGGTCGGCCAGGTCGGCGTCCTCGGCTTCGGCGCCGACACCTTCATGGCGCACGACTTCGCCGAGCCGTTCGCCTCGCACGACGCCGGGGCCAAGGTCCTGCAGCACTTCAACTTCCAGCAGGACCGCACCGACATCGCGCTGCTGGTGCGCCGGACCATCGACCACTTCCGTGCCGCGCGCATGCAGAACCCGGCCCGCGGCGCCGAGGACCTGTGGCAGCTCGCCCTGATCCTCTCGGACGGCCTGACCCCGTCGTCGCAGCACGAGCCCATCCGCCGCCTGCTCCGCGAGGCCATGGAGGAGCGCATCATGGTCGTCTTCATCGTCATGGACGACACGGGCAACAAGAAGGGCGACAGCGTGCTGGACCTCAAGGAGGCAAAGTTCGTCAAGGACGAGTCCGGCAACAGCCGCGTCGTCATCGAGAGGTATCTCGACACCTTCCCCTTCCAGTACTACCTCATCGTGCACAACCTCGACGACCTGCCCACCGCCCTGGCCGGGTTGCTGAGGACCTGGTTCGCCGAGGTCAACTCGTAAAAAGAAGAGCGAGAGAGGGGGATCAACAGCAACAGAGTCGGACAGGGACGAGAAAGAAGGAAGAAAAGTTTCATGCTTTTTTTTGGTTTTATTTATTGATAGTTATAGTGTGGTTTCTGTACCGGACTGGAGTTTTGGGATGGGGTGGATTGCATGTGAATTATTCGAAAAATGACTAGACGGGCGTTGAAAAGTAAAAAAGTAATAGACTTGGATCTATAAGCAACTAACTTCCTTCTTGCTCTGGAAACAAAAATCTACCTTCCATTTATTGATATGTCGGCTCTGCTTGGCCTGTTTATGAGACAAAAAGTGGTATCAACCGGGCCGTAGCCCAAGGTGCGTACAAGTACAAAAATGACCTGAAGACCCCCCTGCCGTAAACTCCTTAACCCGACCCTCTCCCTCGTCACGTAATCTGTCCCTGCGTCTCGAAGCAAAGTGATAGGAACAGGGCTAGGCATCCTCAGTTCGGACCTTCTTGCTCGCGCCCTGGTCCTCGGCATCGTCCACCGACTTGCGCTTGCTACCGCCGCTCTCTGCGCCGGCGGCAGAGTCAGCAGCGGCGTGCTCTTCCCACCGGGCGTGCCAGTCGAGGAGCCTGGCGTACTCGAGCTCGACGCTGCCCAAGGCCTCGTTGAGCTTCTCCGAACGCTCGGACTGATCCAGCTGGCCGAGGACGTCAGCGTTCTGGCGGTACAGGCGCTGCTTGACGAACAGCTGCCACAGATGGTAGTGGTGCTTCTCCTCCCTTGTCGGCTTGGGCTTTTGCTCTTCGCCGAATCCGACTTTCACAGACGCCGGCAGCTGAGACATGGTCTGCATCTCGATCAGGCGCTTAAACTGACGCTCCACAATCTTTGTCTTCTGGCGCAGGTTCCTGAGAAGCTCCTGATCGACCAAGTGCTTGGGGACAGTGCCTCTGGGGGGGTTGGGGAGGGCGATGCTGGTGTTGATCTTGACGTTGCTAAACTCCGGCAGCGATCGCAGGAAGGTCAGATCCGCCAAGTCGCGCATGTCGTCAAAGGCCTCGTTGGGGTCTTCCACGGTCAGCTCCAACGTCTGCGGGTTCTTGTAGTAGTGCTCGAAGATGGTCTTGTACAGACGAGCACCAATGCCCTTGCCCTGGAAGGGTGGCAGAACCAGGAATTGAGAAAGCCGCGAGCGACAGGGCAACTCCTCCAACAGGTTGAAATCCTCCTTTGGCAGATCCCACTCGGACGAGGGCGGGGTAAGCGGGCGGAAACAGAAGAAGCGGTAGACGGTCGCATAGCCAATGAAGGTGTACGAGGGCCTGTCGCTCGTCTCTGGCGACGTCTGTTTGCGATAGAGGAGGAAGACAGTCCAACGGTTTGCGTCCTCGGGAACCTTCCAAGGGTCTTCTTCATTGTTCATCTCGCGGGAGATGTAGGACCCCCCCTCAATGAACATGGGGACAAGGGCCTCAACCCGGGTGACAATCTGGCGAACAGCGGGGTCCGCAAGGCTGCCCTTCCACACCTCGTACGTGCCATCCTGGCCCTCATAACTCGAATGGAACGCACCAGGAGGGGTCCAACCGTCAGGCTGGCTCTGAGCACCGGTGTTAAATTCGCGTGCGGATTCGAAGGCAACTGCAAGGCCTCCGGATCAGCAACAACAACAACAGTTTGCGACGACAGCGTCACTTACCCAGCGGCAGGTGCTCCTTTAGTGTAGCGTTGACGTCCGCAGCCTCGGTCTCGCCGACGGACTGGAACTTCTTGCCATAGGACACCTTGACATTCGGTCTCATGTCAAAGGTGCGATAGCGTAGGTCGATCTTAAGATCCTTGTATCCGAAGATGCGCTCATCGTCGCCGAAGATGGAGTAGGTGAACCTGGGATTGAAGGACGCAATCGTTTTGGTGGCTCCGGTAGCAGGTGCGACCAAGCTGATATTCAGCGACTCGGTGGCGTTGGCCGACCCTAGGCTACTAGTCAGTTACTGCGATTAAATGAAGAAACAAGGGTCATAGGAAGCGTACACTCGTCAGTTTCGGCCATGGTATCGACAGAAGTGTGATTTGGAGCTGGAGCTCTTGTGCGAGAGGTAGAGAAAGAACTGCGTCGCAGTTGCAGGCTTGTATCGCGCGGGATGGTTTGACGATTAGGGGGTGAAAGAGAGAGACTTGAGGAGCAAAACCCTTTGTATGAAGTTTCAAAACAATGCGATCCCCGTTACGCTGTCAACGTCGATGCTCCCGGCTGAACAGAGCTTCTTTTTTTTCTTTGCGATCAAAGCCTTGGGAAGAGGAGTGACGCGCGCCAAACGAACCACGGACCGCGACAGAGACGCGATTAAGTGGTTCATGCACTTAAGAGGATCAGCGTGATGGGCTCTCAGCGACCCGGGGCGCTAGTACCGGATCGAATTAGCTCCAGCGCTCTTCGCAGCAACAGCGGCGGGAAGGATCCACTAGTCATTACGACATGGGGTGACAAGGCGCAGAAGGGCCACCCAAAGGAGACCAAGGAAGCAAGGAAGCAAGGAAGCCAATGGCCAATGGTGCCCAGTGCACCTTGAGAGCCAGCTCAGCCTTTGACGGAATTCTCCCTGTGCACCAAAGCTGAAAGTCAAGAGCTCGGCTTTTTCACTACTTTGCGTTCGCTGGCCATCTCGACAGCCGTTCGCTGACCACTTAGTATCAGACATGCTGGCGTGATCCCACAGCTCTCGACAAATCCTCTCTCTCCCCGATCTTACGTCTTGTCCCGGCACGGTCGACGGCACTTTACCCGGAAAATGGGAGGGCTCATGTTGCTGCTCTTGATGAGCGTATGTACCTTTTTACCTCTTGGTTTTGGGCTCCCGGCTGGATGGTAGATTCTTATGCACAATGGAAAGCTAACGTGTTCCTTTGCGACAATCCAGGTGGTAATGGCCTTGGCGTAGGTTGCTCCTCATGCGAAAGGTCCAAGTTTTCTTCCACATACCGAGGAAGAAGCAAATGGCTACCTATACTTCCTAAACGATCCGTATACTGACGAGGAGCCCCGCGAATCAGGTCCTTCTTCGCCGGCTCATTGCCCCTCGCCATAACCCTCACGCAGTCGCAACTCCGCTTTATATCCAGTTTGGGCGTGGGCATCTTGGTCGGAACGTCGATGATCGTGATCATCCCCGAAGGTATCGAAGCTGTCACAACGACCGGCGGGCACTCGCATACCAAAAGGAACATGTTGGCTGCGGCAGGCAAGCAAGGGACGCTCGGTGTGCGGTGGGCGGCAGGCGACGATGTCCCCCAGCTAGCAACGGCCGCGAGGTCCACGAGATCAGCGGAGGAGCTCCATAACCTCGGCCGCGATGTCAAGCACATTGCGACGCTGCGCAGCCGAGAGGAGCAGGACACCCACGGTCATGACCAGGACCACGAGCAGCAGCCTCCGACCGGTCCGTCGGGCCCTGAACCCCACCACGACGAAGAGAAACACAACGAGGTGCCGACGTTCTACATTGGCCTCTCCATGATCCTCGGCTTCGTCCTCATGTTCCTGATCGACAGGCTGCCGCGGCACGCGACGGACCGAATGCAATCTGAGCCGCAGATGCGTCACGTTAGCCTGGACAATTTGGGGGGGTCATCCACCATAGGTGACGAGGAGACGGAAGGGTTCCTCGGCCCCCTGGCGCCCCCGCCGAAGCAGTCACGGAGCCTCGCGACAACCATTGGTCTGGTTATTCACGCGGCGGCGGACGGCATCGCAATGGGAGCATCGACCTCGACATCTAACACAAAGCTGGGCCTCATCATCTTTGTTGCCATCATGGTGCACAAGGCGCCGGCAGCGTTCGGTCTGACGTCGGTTCTCCTCAGGCAAGGCCTCTCCAAGCGGACGGCACGAGGACACCTGATCGTCTTCAGCCTCGCTGCGCCTTTTGGGGCTCTGAGTACATGGGCAATTATCAGAATCTTGGGTGGCGGCAACTTTGAAGGAGACTCTGGCCAGTGGTGGACTGGCATGCTCCTGCTCTTCTCCGCCGGAACGTTCCTGTAAGTCAAATGAGGAATTGGCGGGTCTGTTCAGCTACTAACGGCCGACAAGCTTTGTTGCAATGCACGCAATGCAGGAAGACGGCAGCTCTGCGAAGCACGAACACGGCGGCACCAACGGCTATTCGGATGGAGGCGGCGTCCAAAAAGTACAGCAGCGACCGCAGATTCGTGATACATTTGCGACGGTTGCGGGCATGCTCTTGCCCCTTCTGACGCAGTTTGGGCACCACCATTAAGTGATGCTCGGGCCAAAGTGCGGTTAAAATCTACATCCGAGGCTCAGACGACAGTATTTGGGTCCCTTGTACGAGTATATCGAGACTTGGACGAAGCCAGGCTCTCCCGGCACATGACGATGATGATTGTATAGATTTCCACCAGTTGGGTTCTCTCTCAAGGATCCCAAAAGTCTAGACGATGTATTTTAAGAATCCATGCTCGCAGTTCGATGTGTGCTGCCGTGTCACCGGCCGAACCGCAATAGGCTTCCCTGTGTGTTGTTCCAGAAGCGGCAAACCTACTGACTCGAATGCTGGCCCAGGTGACTAAGTGATGTGCTCTGCGCCGAGGGAGGGACGGTGCTGTGGCACAGAAGAGCTCGTGGACAACAACGGCCGACCATCTACGTAGTAGGTAGGTCGGCCGTGGTGAGGGGGGGTGGGAGTGTAGGTGGTGCCTTGTCGACCGAGCGTCGAAAAAACCAAGCTAGGTTCTCAGTCGGGGTGTTTCAAGTTCGTACGACGACCTTGGCAAGCCGGCGAGGCCACTCCTGGCGTTTCCTTGCAACGGAGCTGAGAGTCGGGTAAGACGAAGGGGGGCAACCCAGAATCGCATTCGCTCGTCAAATAAACGCATCGTGTTTTCAACGCCACAAAGGCCTTCGGTGACAGATGGGTGGGGAGGGAGAGGGGTTGTCTTGAGCTTGGTCCGTTGGTGTGAGATATATCAACAACTGGTCACACCAGCGTCGACAGAGGTACAGATCTGCAAGACGTACTTCTAGATTTGGATGTATGCATGCTGTTGGGTATCTCGGTCTGCAACGGCCAGAAAGGCATGCGCATGTCGCATTTCTTCAGAAATAGGCCATCCCATAAGAATAGTAGCATTGTTGCCCCCTCTCCCCCTGCATCCAAACGCTGGCGAATATAAGGTCTGGGAACGCGATAATATTGGGTTCTGGTGAAAGGGGCTGGCCCGTACGAGAAGGGCTGAGTACGTGATAAAATCATTACCCCTGTGTCATATCACCGGGGTAGATCTGAGGCATCCAAGCCGTCAGTGTCGCAAGTGAGAGATCCCCCTTAGGGGGTCCAGCTGAGGAGAATGGCGGGCATGCTACTTGCTATGCGGCCGACCGCATGGGACCGCACAGTAAACACGTTTCTTTTTTGTGCCATGTCGAAATTCCTTTGTCAAAGTGGTGAGCTGAAGCCGTTGTTGTAGTGGCTCATCCAGCTCAGGATGGTGGTGTGGGAATCTGCTTCTCGTTTCCAGTTCCCTGCTGCCTGCTGCCTGCTCTCCCTTCATCTCAGCTCTCCGAGCTCACCAGGGGACGCATCATGCGAGGTATTCCGATATCTGATGAACAGGAATATCGTCGAAATCGAATGGAGGGCCGCCAAAGTAAAAAAAAACATTGGAGGGCCTCCTAATTTCCAAGCCGTGCGGTGCTGTGGGTTCAACTGCAGCCGGTACTACAGCCGACTGAAGCCGGGTCTATATCCGTAGAGAGATACGGGCTTGGCCACGTTTGTTCCAACAACCCACCCAAGGACCTGGAACCATCTTGGCTTTGATAATTGAGCTAAGCCGTGAGCTCCTGGCGACGAAGGCCGCTCGGGAATGCTCCTGTTTTGCGCACAGCTTAGACCATATACTCCGGCCCGGCCGACTTTGAACCCTCGCAACCTGTGCGGCGCAACCGGTTCGCGAGTCGAGTCGTCGTCGGAAAACAACAAGACTCTTCGCAAAGTTTCCGGCTGGTGAGCCAACGGCGAGCCGTGCGCATTTTGCTAATCAGTCAGTTCGACCACCACTGAGTCAAGTACCGCCTGTGCGGCGCTTGGTTGTATCGACGGCAATGATGAAGGGAGTCTGAGTCTGTCTTAATATGTACAGCCGCTCGACAACATCGAAATAGATGGGAAGAACCCCTTTATTGCTGCAACGCCCATTGCTTTTGCTATATCACCACGTCGCCGTCGCAGTGCTTTGCTGGAACCTTGTCGATAGTTGCTGGACGCTTTGCGGTTTTTGTAATGAGTTCCTCTTGCAAGGCCATGTAAGCCGGAATCCCAGACGATAGCTGAGTCCCGGGCTCAAAGGCGAGGGAGGGCGGTTGTGGCTGTCTCCAGGACCGGGGAAGGATGCAGCTTGGTCCCCATTCGGCGCAGATACTGCGATGGCCGGCTACTAGCGTATTGTCGGAAAGAGGGAGGCGAAGCGAAGACTCCTCTATTGCGCCATATGAGTGTCTCCATCGGCAGACTGAAGCGTGACAACGAGCACCACAACGCAGCTTTGATTGTTGTCTTCTTATCTTCGGAGCAGCAGCAAAGCTCCATTGCGGACGTCGGTGGGGGCGGGGTAGGGTTATAAATGAACCGAATGCTAGTCAGAACCGAGGGTCAAACAAACATCAGAATGCCCAGCGAACGCCTCGACTCAGTATGCCGACTTGGTAAACTTCGCGTGAAAGAATCGATCGACGTCACGAATACCCACTAGGGTGCCAACGAGATGCAGACGAAAAAAGCACTAGTGCAATGTAAGCGCCACTAACTCGGACCCTGCAGGGCCACCCGGGAGACAGATGGCCCTTCATGATTGCAGCAACAACAAATATGTGAGACCCCCTTTACAACCCGCTACTTGTACCTAGCATCGTATAGACAATAGACTCAGAAGTTGGGGAATGAAAATACTCCAATCGGTTCTAGGTCGTTGCACGCGAAGCGTTGGATGGCCGAAACTGGGGGAGCGACAACCGCGGTGGTCGAACATGGTCGTAGCTACTCTGTACTGTTAACGGAGCACATCATCCGCTACCTAACTTGAGTCTGCAAACGGTGCCAATATTTTCCCAAACATGCCAGGCAGCCTTGATGAGCAGCGAACTTTCCCTCTTGACGATACCCACGCCCTCGCCGGCAGCCAACCGTCAATTGCCTTCTCGTGCAAAGATGCTAGGGCGTGTTGAGGTCGGGGGACGGACGCTTGCGGGGCCTCGCTTGGCTCCCGCCTTAGAACCGGGGGCTATTCCGTGTGTTGCTCCCTCAGCCGAAGAGGAACAAGTAGAGGCGGGTGGAGTTTGCTGGGGGTCAATGCTGAGAAAGATGCGAGCCTTGTCCTTTCCACACGGATCAGTAGAAGTGAAGAGTCCCTGCCTCCGCGCCGTCGAGATATTATTGTCTTGGCGAATACGTTGCATCGGGAACCTAGATCGTCAGGTCAGCGGAAGTGGCAGATGCCAGTGCTGTGATGGAGGGTAGGTGAAAGGTGCCGTAGCGCAGGCGTCTCGGCAACAACGAAACAGCGCTAGATGAGGGGCCCAGAAAGTCTGAGCCTCTTTGTTGGTGTCTGAGTAATCCCTACTACGAGGGACGCGGGAGAGGTGACGCTGGCGGCTGGGAAGCGTGGAAAGCGGTGTATGATTGCGTACTGTGTAGTAACGTCTTTTTGTGCTTCAAGTTGAGACGGCGGTTTTCTCCTCTACGTAGTAGGTAGTGTACCTACTTCGGTGAGGCTTCTTTCTGCTGCCGAGTCGGATAAGTTGGTGGGTTGCATGTCGAGCATTGTGGCAGGAAACTCCGAAGTACGAAGATACTTGGTGAGATACGTACCTCGAACAAAGTGAGGAGTGAGTTGGAAGGTACGGACGACTCAGGCTTTGCCATATGCGCTAAGATCAATTATCCGTCACGGGCTCTCAGTGTACCACGCTGCATTGCATCCTCCAGTTTTCTCTCGCCTCCTTCCTCCGCCTGCTCCTCTCCTCCTTGTCCTCTAGTTACCTACCTACTGTATCTCATCTCACCTCCTCGCCTCTATTCGCTTCGTCCATAACCAGCCTAGTGATGTGCGTATGAAATGTAAAAGAACCGACGCAGAGACAAAGGAAGGCGGATGCTTAGGTACCTTATGACCTGTGTGGCACTTTCCCCAGTCCTATGTATCCTCCACCCTTCTTCCACGACCAAAAGGCACTCGCACCCACACAACATTGCCTAAAGCCCAGGCCTTCTACGGCGCACCTCCTATGTAGTGCAGTCTCGTCCTATCCGCCCCCTTCCCCTTACTCTCACCCCTTCCCGTCGTTCCCTCTGCACCCTTCTCTTCCCCCAAAACAAGGGCCGCCCACTGACTCCGCCTCTGCTTCGCTTGGTTTATTTCCCGTCCACAACCCGGCACCGTGCCTTGTCTCTGCGCATCGACTTGACTCTCCCTCTCTGCTTTAGGTACCTACTCTAACTCTCACGCTGTTGCTCACTGGCCCCCCTGGGTCTTGGTCCTTTTCCTCATCCCCTTCCCTTCTTTACCTGGCCCATTATTTCACAACCCAATCCACACCCCCAAAACTCCACACCCGCCAGGAGACTCACCAGTGCCTTCCATTCCTTACCTCATTTGCCCTGGCCTGTCTGACCCCCCCCCCCCCCTCTTTCCTTTTTCACTCCTTCGAAATCCCCAATCCCAGCCTACATACTCTCTCTTTTCCTCGCTGCCCTTGAGGGACAACCACCAGCGACGCGAAACACTGAATTACAGGGAGGTGCAAAGGACATTTGGGCGTCAATCAAGCGAAATCTTCCGATACCGCCGAACAATCCACTTTCCATTGTGATTCGCCCTGTGCATTCCACACTACAAGGCCCAAACGACCCACGCTTTCCGCTCGACACCTCCGATTGTTAAGCTTCCCGTTTCCCGCTGGCCCCATACCACAGTACGCAGTACACCATCCTGCAGCGCCGCAATATCCTCTTCGTTCTCTTCGTCCCAGTTCTCGACCAGGAACCGACCAACTCCACGTCTTCCAATCGACAGCGTCGCCCCCTTCCCCACGGGAGACGTTCCATCGCATCGTCCTGTCGCGTACGAAACCATCCTACCACGCTACCACCGCCTCGCCGAATTCATCGTCGTCATCCAAGTCATTTGAGCCTAAGATAGTCGCCTCACTGATTTCCAACGACCGACGCTTGTTTCGCTGCTTCGTACAGTCTTCCAGTTCTCACCCTCAACACATAGCCGGCACATCAAGTCGCAGTCCCCCGCGGTCGCGTTTCCTCTCGGAATTTACAGTCGGTCAAAGGTTGACCCCTGACCTTGGCTGTTTAATGAACGCCTGGTAGCGATTTCAGACACCTGAACAGGGCTCAACACGCCGGCACTTCCTGCCACCACGTCCCATTGCTCAGGGACTTGCGATCGCCATTTCCGATATCCACGATAACACGGTCTCGAGGCCGTCCAAATACGATCGTCCTACATCACACCCCGACATGGCCGGGTACAACAACAGACCCTTGAGTTTCTCTGAAAGAAGAGGGAGCATGCTCAGCGACGACATGACGCTCAACACCGGCGGAGCCTCTAGTAGCACAAGGCTTGAAAAGATGCCCCAACGACCTGGACACATAAGAGGTCCCCCAACGCCCAGCATGACCACTCCCGCTGCAGATTTCGACCAGCAGTTAACCGGCTCGCCGCCTCCTCCGCCCACGCCAGCAGCCTCTCCCGGCCCCTCACACCGTCAACTCGACTGGAGCGATGCTGCCGACGACGAGGATTTCTTTCTGGCCAAAGTCCGTCATCACTTCAAGAACTCTGGTGGTCCTCACCGTACCCGTCTCTTGGCCGACCTCTTGAATCTTTGCACAAGCCAACAGTTGAGCTTCGTCCATCAATTCGTTAGTCCTCTGCTCAAGAAGGATCCATTCACGAGTCTTCCCGATGAGCTGTGCCTACGCGTAAGATTTTTACATTCTTAACCCCTTGTCTATGACAGTCCAGCACTGACACATCTGCACTAGATTCTCTCCTTCATCGACGATCCCAAGGTGCTGGCTCGCGCCTCTCAGGTGTCCAGAAGGTGGCGGGACTTGCTGAGCGATGACATGACGTGGAAGAATCTCTGCGTAAAGCATGACTATGGTAGGCGTCTGTCCGAGGTTGCAGCGCCGATGGGGGGTGCATCTCGACCTGGAGCTCAGCCTCTTTGGGGAGATGATTACGCCAGCAACAGTTTCCCGGGTGCCCTGCCAATGACGGCTCATGCTTCAGGATCTCGCAGTCTTGACGGCGCCGGAAACGCGCGTCCCAAGATGAGATCCTACAAGTCGCACTTCAAGCAACGGTATCTCGTGGAGGCAGCTTGGAGATCTGGGGGCACCAGCACTACCAGGAACATCACACAAGAGGGAGGTGTTGTCACGAGCCTGCATCTGACGCCCAAGTACATCATCGTGGCTCTTGATAATGCCAAGATCCACGTGTTCGACACAAAGGGCAACCAGCAGCGTACTTTGCAGGGCCATGTCATGGGTGTATGGGCGATGGTCCCTTGGGACGACATTCTTGTTAGTGGTGGATGCGATCGCGATGTGCGAGTATGGAACCTGGCCACCGGGTAAGTAAACCATGACATCGGTGCTATTCTGAAAATACTAACATGGATAGTGCCTGCCTTCATACCCTTCGTGGCCACACTTCAACAGTTCGCTGCTTGAAGATGTCTGACGCAAACACGGCGATATCGGGCTCGCGCGATACGACGCTTCGAGTATGGGATATCCGGACCGGGTTGTGCAGGAATGTGCTCGTTGGCCACGGTGCCAGCGTCCGATGCCTCGAGATCAAAGGGGACATCGTCGTCTCTGGCAGCTATGACACTATGGCCAAGGTTTGGAGCATCTCGGAAGGCCGCTGCATTCAGACACTGCAAGGCCACTTTAGCCAGATATATGCCATCGCCTTCGATGGTAAGAGAGTGGTGACGGGCAGTCTGGACACTAATGTCCGAATCTGGGATCCCAGAACAGCGTAAGTACTCTTGACACAAGATGCTATCGTGAATACCGGCATGCTAACTTGGTCCAGTGAGTGCTTGGCCATTCTTCAGGGTCACACTTCTCTCGTTGGTCAGCTGCAAATGCGTGGAGATACTCTTGTGACTGGTGGCTCTGATGGTTCAGTACGAGTCTGGTCACTGGAGAAGATGTGCCCCATTCATCGACTTGCTGCACACGATAACAGCGTGACCAGCTTGCAATTCGACGATACGCGGGTCGTCAGTGGTGGCAGCGACGGCAGGGTTAAGATCTGGGACTTGAAGACAGGTCACCTTGTTCGGGAGCTCATTGCCCAGGGTGAGGCCGTCTGGAGGGTAGCCTTCGAAGACGAAAAGTGCGTGGCGTTAGCTTTGCGGCAAAACCGTACAGTAATGGAGGTAAGAGAATTCCCTTTGGCAAATCAGTACGACCGCCTCGTTTCTAACCACGCACGTTTTAGGTTTGGTCGTTCTCTCCCCCGGAAGACGTTCTCTATGATCGTCCACTCTCTCTTCAACAGCGAGTCTTGCAAGAGGCACCCAATCGGCCGATGAGTGCCATGCAACTCGATTACAGACAACCACAACCGGCAGTCGCAGGCCCTAGTCGAGAAGCCGCCGGAAGCCAGGATGTCGACATGAGAGACGCTGGACCATCCACGGCTCCACTTCAGGGCGGCAACAAGACGTTCTTTCATGATGACTGAACAACCTTTCGTAGCCGGGATCACGGCGACAAGAGACCTTGGGGCTCGACTGGCGACGAGTATCAACACTGAAGCAGACATCAGGTGCATTTGCACTGTACGCACTTTTGCTAGCGGAGCGTTAACTAGGCGTTGCGTCCACAAGGGTTGACGAGGCCAGCGCGGCATGGCATGGCTTGTTCGCCCTCGAGGCACTACTGAGCATAGATGGAGGATGCCCGTGGAGACAAAGGCATTGTCTTTTGGCGTTGGTCTGGAAGCATCACATGCATTTGAAAGGGCGGCCAGCATGGGTTTGACAGCATTGGGAAGAAAGCTTGATTCGAGGGTCTACACGGCTGGACAACTGGGGCGGTGGTCACGATGGGTTCAGGGCGTAAGCGTTGCTCAACTACGTGCATGCGGTCAGCCCGACCGCTTTTTAATATACCCCGTGGTAAACGTCTAGTAGAGCTGTATACCACATCAAAACGATTGTTGATGAATAATAAGCCTGAGATGACCGATGTGAGTGCGGTTGTGAGGAACTCATGCAGCATAGTGGTCTGTAGTGTTAGGACAAGCGATGGCTTGATCATGACTGAAAAGTTGACCAAGTAGCACAAAAATGGCCTAGACACGGTGTCTGGGCCAACTTCGTAATGTACACCTCAAAAAGCGGTTTTATTTCCCCTGTACGGTTTTTGAGTGTATGCGGCGATTAGCCCTCAGTATTTGTTCTGGTCCCTTTTTTATCTCCGAAGGCCGCTCTACCAATCCACTGAACTGGAACTCAATGGGGGCGCCGAGCGAAAAAGGACCGACCGGTGAAAGTCGGGCCCGCCAAAGTCATCGCGCTTCGAAGTGCGCACACCACCCAGATCCCGTTGAGGTAGAGTCACGTGCATGTGTGCTAGCCATATTGGGACTAGTAGTTTTCAACAAGCAGCAGCTCCCTTCCCAACCAACGCCGCGATTTTTCGGAGCTCCAGCGACCAAATAATTTGTTATCACCCTCCTTCCCCCGAACCCTTCTCACCCTCATCGTCCGGAGGCTCCATCACCACCACCCCCCACGATGTTCTCCCGCGCGATCAGGTTAAACCGAGCGGTGCCTCTGCGCACTCGCACCCCCGTCTCTATTGTTTCTTCGTCCCGGTCTGTCACCACCAACGCTGCTTCGGCAACCCTCGAGAAGGGAGTCCCCCAGGTCAGTGTGCGCTCTTTTTCTGCCGCCGCCTCCGTCGAAGGTGCTGCGACAACGACGATTTCCCGGGCATGGCGACCACTTCAATTGCGCATTACTAACGTGCATCGTTATTCTAGTCCGATGATGAGCCTTTCCAGATTACCCTGAGCGATGAGAGCTTCGAGACGTACCAGCTCGACCCCCCGCCGTACACTCTTGATGTTACGAAGAAGGAACTGAAGCAGATATACAAGGACATGGTCGTTGTTAGGTACGGCGAGGTCTTGTCCGGAGAGGGAGATTGCAATGTGAATTTGGTAACTGACCATGCGTAGACAACTCGAGATGGCTGCCGACCGATTGTACAAGGAGAAGAAGATCCGTGGTTTCTGCCACTTGTCTACCGGTCAGGAGGCTGTTGCCGTTGGTATTGAGCACGCTCTTACCCGCGAGGACGACCTGATCACTGCCTACCGTTGCCACGGTTTCGCTTACATGCGCGGTGGCACCGTTCGCTCCATCATCGGAGAACTTCTCGGTCGTCGTGAGGGTATCTCGTACGGCAAGGGAGGTTCTATGCACATGTTCGCCAAGGGCTTCTATGGTGGCAACGGTATTGTCGGTGCGCAGGTGCCCGTCGGTGCCGGTCTCGCTTTTGCCCACAAGTACAATGGCCGCAAGAACGCCTCCGTCATCCTGTACGGTGACGGTGCTAGCAACCAGGGTCAGGTCTTTGAGGCTTTCAACATGGCCAAGCTCTGGAACCTGCCCGCTCTCTTCGGATGCGAGAGTAAGTTTTGAGGATACCGAAAGTCAATTGATGTGTCAGGCTAACCGTGCGGCCAGACAACAAGTACGGTATGGGTACCGCTGCCGCCCGCTCTTCCGCCCTGACGGATTACTACAAGCGTGGTCAGTACATTCCCGGTCTGAAGGTCAACGGCATGGACGTCCTCGCCGTCAAGGCTGCCGTCAAGTACGGAAAGGAGTACACTGTTGCCGAGAACGGACCCCTCGTCCTCGAGTACGTCACCTACCGGTACGGTGGTCACTCCATGTCCGACCCTGGTACCACCTACCGTACCCGTGAGGAGATCCAGCGCATGCGTTCCACCAACGACCCCATTGCCGGACTCAAGCAGAAGATCATTGACTGGGAAGTTGTCACCGAGGAGGAGCTCAAGACCATCGACAAGGAGGCCCGTAGCTTCGTCAACGAGGAGGTCGCCGCCGCCGAGGCCATGCCTGTCCCCGACACCACCCCCAAGATCCTCTACGAGGACATCTACGTCCCCGGCACCGAGCCCCAGTTCATCCGCGGCCGCACCCCTGACGAGACCTACTACTTCCATTAAATGTCTTCCTGATGACGAATAATTGTCTCTAAACCTTTCTGTCCTGTTGTACAATACCTACTAGCTAGAGAGGGTGAAGTGGTCACAATCTGAATATGGCCGGGGTCTGCAGATATCCTCCTGGTTGAACAAAGTATTTTCTCACTTGTGTGATTGGCCCAGTGGACGTGAAGTGCAATTCTACATGTAATGACCTAGGTAGACAATTATTCGTTCGTCCGTTGCGGACGCGGTGATGTTGAGTACACTAAACCCAATTGGTGCATATCAGATAACTGCCTGGTTACCTGCCTAAATTTAAGTGGACCATCTGGCTCCCTCGCGTCTCGGCAAGGCCAATTAATGGCAACGCGCCTGCCTGGCGCGTCGAGCATCCCGCAAAGTCACCCGACAACCTTCATGGCCTGCGCTCGCCTTTTAAGTAGTCCAATTCCTTGCAGGAACGCACTCAGAGCCGCTTCTCGCATCGATAATCGATTCTTCACTACTTGCATCCGACCAATCATCACAATGGCACCGAAGCAGGCGACACTAGGGTACGTCAAGCCCTCGCAGACAACGTTGGGGTGTGTACGAGGGCAATTTCCTCAGACCACCATGCATGCTTTGGAGCTCTGTCTTCTTGGCTATTTTGTGGTTGGTGAGATTGCCTGCTGACAATTGCTACAGCAAGTTCTTCGGCGCGAAAGGATCCAAACCCGAACCACAACAAAGCAAGTTGAGCTTCGCCACCAAGGCAGCACCGAAGAAGGAGGTTAAAAAGGAGGCCGATACCCCGGAAGCGGCTGTCAAGGAAGAGAAGGTCGCCAATAGTATGTCTGATAGCCATCTGGTATTTGGAGTATTTCACTAACGGCTTATGCAGAGCCTAGGAAACGCACTAGAAGCCCGAGTCCCACTGTCACGGCATCGAGCCCGAAAGTCAAGAATGAGGTGGTCGAAGAGGACGACGAGGACGAACCTGCCACAAAGAGACCTCGGAGAGCTCGCAAACGTATCATCGAGGAGGACGAGGACGAGGTAATGGATGAAGCTCCAATCAAGTCACCTGCAACGTCGCCTAAGGCTTCAACGGCCAGAAAGAGTAGCCCTTTGAAGTCTGCAAGGGCTGCTAAGTCAAAACCCGACGCACCCAAGGGGCCTCGTTCGAAGGGAGTCCCCAAGTCTCCCTCACCTGTGCCGGCCGTGAAGGACGAAAACGAGGAGGCAACAGAGTCTGCGTCGGAAGATGACGTGGTCGAGGATGACGAGGAGGATACCAAGCCTGCAGTGTCGAAGAAGACACTGGAGGTGGTCCAGATGAAGCTCAAGACGCAGACCAAGGACCCATACCCCGACTGGAAACCAGGTGAACCGGTTCCATACGCTGCGCTCTGCACCACCTTCTCCCTCATCGAGCTTACGACCAAGCGACTTGAGATCATGGCTCATTGCTCGCTGTTCCTTAGACAGGTCCTGCGTCTAACCCCTGATGATCTTCTCCCCACCGTCCTACTCATGATCAACAAACTGGCTCCTGATTATGCTGGTATCGAGCTAGGCATTGGCGAGTCTCTTATCATGAAGGCCATTGGCGAGACGACAGGTCGCAGTCTTGCTGTCATCAAGCAAGATCAGAAAGAGATTGGAGATCTCGGCCTTGTAGCTGTCAAGAGTAGATCCACACAACCCACCATGTTCAAGCCCAAGGCCCTCACGATCAGGGGTGTGCACAATGGTCTAATGGGCATCGCCACTGTCTCGGGCAACGGCGCTCAGGGTCGCAAGGTGGATGCAATCAAGAAGCTGCTGTCGGCAGCCGATTCCCATTCCCCTGGAAAGGTAGACATTAGTAAGGACAAGGGAGGTCCCAGCGAAGCAAAATATCTCGTGCGATTCCTCGAGGGTAAGCTGCGGCTGGGTTTGGCCGAGAGGTCTGTCCTCGTCTCTCTAGCTCAAGCTGTGGTTTTCCATGAGGCGAATGCCAAGGGTGAAGTGCCCAAGACCACGGACGTCGAGCAGGCGGAGGCCATCCTCAAAACGGTGTACAGGTATGTCCTTCCCTCCTATTTCCGTCCTGGTTCGACGCTGATTCGTGGCAGTGAGCTCCCAAGCTACGATGTCATCATACCCGCCATGGTGAACCACGGCATCATGAATCTCCGGGACCATTGCAAGCTCAAGCCCGGAGTGCCTCTCAAGCCAATGTTGGCCAAGCCAACAAAGGCCATCACTGAAGTACTGGACCGCTTCGAGAACCAGACTTTTACCTGTGAGTACAAGTACGACGGAGAACGAGCCCAGATCCACTATGTGGCCGAGTCTGCGGGCGAGGAGATCAGTCAATCTTTACCGGGAGCTACCAAGTCTGCGGCAGATGGAGTTGCTTCCATCTTTTCCCGAAATTCCGAGGACCTTTCTAAGAAATACCCTGATATCCTCGCCAAGCTACACACCTGGGTTAAAGCAGACACAAAGAGCTTCGTACTGGATTGTGAGACAGTTGCCTGGGATGTCGATGAGAGGAAGGTCCTGCCTTTCCAGCAATTGATGACGCGCAAGAAGAAGGATGTCAAGATTGAGGACGTCAAGGTCAAAGTGTGCGTGTTTGCCTTTGATCTACTCTATCTCAACGGAGAGGCCATTGTGGAGAAGTCACTTCGCGAACGCCGCGAGCTCCTTGAGAATGCCTTCCAACCAGTGGAGGGCGAGTTCTCCTTCGCGACGCACATGAACGGACAGGAGCTGGATCAGATTCAGGTGTTCCTTGACGAGAGTGTCAAGGCATCCTGCGAGGGTCTGATGGTCAAGATGTTGGACGGCACAGAGAGCGGGTACGAGCCCAGCAAGCGAAGTCGAAACTGGCTCAAGGTAAGCCGCTTTGACCCCCTACGCGCAGTTTGTGTCGATGGTTTCCATGTATGCTGACCGCATACTCCTTAGATCAAGAAGGATTACCTCAGCGGCATCGGCGACTCGCTCGATCTCGTCGTGCTGGGTGCATACCACGGCAAAGGCAAACGTACATCTGTCTACGGCGCGTTCCTGCTCGCTTGCTACAACCCTTCGTCCGAGTCGTATGAAACTGTCTGCAACATTGGCACGGGATTTTCCGAGGCTGTTCTCGAGGAGCTGCACAAGCAGCTCTCGGACATAGTCATTGACCGGCCCAAGCCGTTTTACGCACACTCCTCGGGCGGGCAACATCAGCCCGACGTGTGGTTCGAGCCGCGTTACGTCTGGGAGGTCAAGACGGCCGATCTGACGCTCAGCCCACGCTACAAGGCCGGGTGTAAGGAGGGCGTCGACCCGGGCGGCGAAAAGGGCATCAGTCTGCGATTCCCGCGGTTCATCAAGGTGCGCGACGACAAGAAGCCCGACGAGGCCACATCGAGTCGCCAGGTGGCCGAGATGTATCGCAAGCAGGAGAGCGTGACCAAGAGCAAGGGTCCCGCGGCGGACGACGATTTCGAGTATTAGCTAATGGTTTATACGATTTATCTGCATCACCAACATGACTTACGGCGTTCTTGCGTGCCTTTTTTTCTTTTCCGGGGGAGGAAAAGATGGCGGGTCATTGGTATGTTGGCCTCTCCAACTCGTTACACACAATGTCGCGTTGATCACCGAAGTAAGGGGGAAACGGACGATTTGTAAACATGGCTTTTTAGAAACATCGATAGATACATGGAATCTAACCCCGCCCACATACGTCCCATGTGTTCGCTCAGTTCCCGCCCACCTATCCTTTAACTTTTATCCTACCCTTGTTTTTCGGCACGTCTCACGATGGGCAAGCACGTCTAGGTAGGTAGTCCACGACCGGGCCCGGACGATTGCGATCGGGATTCCCGTCCAGATCCGCTTCGGCTCTGCATGCCTGCATGCTGCTGCTGCTGCTGCTGCTGCTGCTGCTGCAAGCCAAGCCAAGCCAAGCCTCTCAGAGCCGGCGGCGGCGTTCATGCGCGGGCTCGTCATCGCGCTTCCAAAAGCGCAGGTTTTGCCCGAGCACAGTCTGCATCAGAAAATGTAAGAAACATTTGCTTGCGGCTCCTTCGCCTCATCGAAGCGTCCGTTGCAGCATCAGTGACGCTCGTCGACCAAGGTACCTAGGTTGGCGCTGCGAGTTTCGGGGAGGGGAGGGTGGGGGAGGGTTCAGAGGTGTCTCGACAAAAGCTCATGCTCGTAATTCCGTTGCTACAGTCTATTGTACAACTTAATGTCACGTAGAAGAGACGCCAACACTCGGGCGTGGTCCCGCGCCATCCTCGGCACGCTACGTCTGATCGGCTGGGCGAAGCCTAAACCGCCGGATGATAACACTCTAAGCTCTAACGACACTCCTCCCCTGGACCTGAACCTTTCCCTTGGTCGCGCTTCCCAAGCCAATACCCTTCCTTCGGCCCCGAACGACAGCCTCCAACGCCCTGCCGACGGCGGGCATGTCACCAAGCATAGTCAAATGACCGCGCTCAGTGCTGACACGCCCGCCGCGTACCAGCTCGTACCCCTCAGGCAGCTGCGCTTCGCGTGCGAGGACCACTCCGTCGCCAGCGCGAAAGATGAGGTCGTCGTAGGCGCCGTGGTGGGCGATGGCCTCGCGGCCCGCAACCTTGACGGAGTGAACAGTTGGGATCTCCTTGCCATATATGACACCGAGAGGCGGGTAGGCGTTGGCCTCCGAGAGGGCTGGGTTGAACTGGGTCTCGGCACGGAACTGCTTGACTTCGGCCAGGACGCGCTCGAGGTAGGCGAAATTCCTGGCGCGGTTGGCAGGTGTTGGAGTCGCAGGTGACCCTTTGGTAAACGGTGACGGTTTGGTGCTGGCTGCCGGGTTACGAGGAGTGTGACCGTCGATCTGCGGGTTCATGTTTCCTTCGCGAGCCAGCTCTGCTTTGCGGGCCGCGTCGACGAGCGATGGTGGGAGCACGTGGTTCTGCTTCTTCTCGCTTGAGCTACGACTGCGGACTGATAAAAGAGACCCGAAAGTTGTTGATTTCTCCTTGGGAGCCAATGGCGGTAACGGGGGTTCGATGCAGGGCGTGAGGCGGTATTTGATCCAGTCATTGACATCATGAAAATTGATCTTGTACTCCTCCTTCGTGTCTTTGTCGACGAAACAGGAGCCGTCGTCGGGGAGGAAGACGAACGTGGTCCTGAGTGAGAAGTTGACCTGCGCAGTCAGGATCTTCTCGTTCAAGAGAACAGCATCACCGTCTCTGAGGGGTCCCAGGACGTTGATGCACCGTTGTGGGGTGCCAACGTATATCACACCAGAGAAAAGATCCGGCCTCTGGTTGACTACGTGGCGAGTGATAAGACCTCCAAGACTGTGTGCCAGGACCAGCGCGCCTCTTGGCTCCTTGGAGTCCGGTTGGTTTGACGGGAGCTTTTCCAGGAACTCTGTCATCTTTCGGGACAGTAGATGAGGGCTTAGTCTCCAGTCGTAGCCGTAATCCCACAAACGCAGCTTTCCTTTTCGAACGTTCTCGCAGGCGCCAATCTTCTTGAACAACTTCCTCGAGATGTCAATGGGGCCAATGTTCTGTAACATGCCTGATGGGATGATGCGTTTCTCCATCGTTTCTTCGTCTTCGGGATCCAAGCCCACCTCCAGATCGACTTTCCTCATGTTGAGTCCAATCTTGACAGGAGCCCATAGCTGGTGGTGTGGAGGCTCCGCTGAGCGCAGGATCGAGCCTCGATATCCGCCGAGAATCACTATGTCTCCGGTCAAAGTCTCCAGAACTCTGTCCAGGGTAGATGATCCATCATTGTCGGCCTTTGGCGCGGGAGCTTCGGGCACTGCTTTGCCCATTCCGTCTTCGTTTAGTTTCAGTGACGAGCCGAGCTTTTGTAAACTGGGCATTTTGAACGTGGGTCTCTCGGGCAGACTGTCTTTGATCGCCTTCATTCTCACATTGGCCATTTCCCTGACGTGGTCAAACCTGCCATCGTCATCACCAATCGAAGACGTACGGGATAAAGAATGGTACAAGAGCGAGTCATCCGAAGTGACCCTTCTTAGTGCGCGAGGTCTCGTGATGGATGGTCTTCCTGAAGAAATGGAGGGGCGGTTCCCGGACGTATCGTTGATCATGGTTTGCGCTCGAGGGAGCCCGTTGGCACCACTAGACATAGGAGCCATGTTGCTATACGACCTCCCGCCCTGAGACTGTGGTGCCCTCCGCTGGTCCATTGGCGGCCTCGGCTCGGCTCTCTCTGCGGCTGCAGTGAAAAACGAGAGGGAGTTGAAGATTGCAGAGGGCGCCGGAAACGATGAAAACGCATTCGAGAACCTCTTGAGAGCGTCGGCCCCCGTGGAAGAAGAACGCTTGTGCCTTGTCTGACCGACCGATACAGGCCCAAGAGCGTTCTTGGGCGCCTCGCCATCTCCGCCGCCGAAGAAGGCGTTTCTTGGACTCGATTGCCAGGGCGAGGGCAAGTCCTTTGGGGGAGGCCTTGCTTTCTGAAGTTTTTGTGACTGTTTTCTGCGTGGCGCTGGGGAAATCCGCAGTTCTGGTTCCGTCTCAAAGTTGGTAGGGATCTCGTCGGGGAAAGGTGTCAATTCCGGTGAGCTGGCAGAATCATCACCGCTCGAGGGACCGGGTTCAAAAATGTTGCCGGCAGATCTTTTTCTTTCCAGCGCGGCAGCTCTCTCAGCAGCAGTCGTTTGTGGCAGAGTAAGACGGGCTGCAACAACGCTCAGCGCGGGCTGCATAACCGTTTGAGCGTCATTCTGGTCATCGTCACCGTAGACAGGGTCCTCGGACGGGATTCTTTCAAGAGTGGGAGGCGGCGAAGTCCTCCTCATGGTGACGCCTTCTTTTTGAGACATGGCACCCATTGTGAACAGAACACCGTATGTATCGAAGTATGCAAAAAGCTGGGTTAAAAGGTGAAATATAAAGGTCGCAATTGGCAGCCAGGAGTTCCGGGGGGTTGGCTCAATAGCACATGCTCGGTATCCTCTTTTGGAGGCGCGATAGTGGACACCGGCCGGCACAGCACCGAGGTAGATGTGGGATAATGACTTGAACAGGACCGAAGGCTCAACCAAAGAGGGGGTATGAATAATCCGGGGAAAAGTTGGGTCTAAGGGGGATATGACCCAATAAACAAACTAGAGGAAAAGAAGGAAGTTGTTTGCTGAGGTCCGGGAGGGGGAGTGTCTCTTAGGTTGGTTGATGTATTGGGTTTGAGGTGATGAGGTGAGGACGATGGCTCAACACAAACACCCGATCTAGAGAGAAGAAAGGCAGATTTGGATGTGACGACCTAGATTCCAGGGGGGGAGCAGGGAAGCAGCAGGTAGATAATAAAAGAAAAAGGCCGTTAGATGGTACCTACCTTGCGACGTAGTAAGGCCAGCAAGGCCGTGTACCTAATCGCGTACAATGGGGGAGGAGGCAATCTGCCAATCCACGTGTGTCCACTTGTTCCTACCTTTGGCGTGTGCGTGCGTGCGTGCGTGCGTGCGTTCGTGCGTAGCTGGGCCACGGCAAGGCACGAGTCGCCTCAATTCAAAAGAGAGAGTGGATAGCCAACGGAAGGAAGGACTGGAGCACGGAAGGGAAGCTTGCTGATGTCTTCCCGCCGGGTAAGGACTACGGCGGTAGAGAACCAGAAGTCTGATGTGCACAGAGCTGCGCCTCTTTCGCCCGAGAGCAGGGGGCACCCTTCCTCGGTCGTACATCATACTTGGTACAGTGGGCTGCGAAAGTAAGTCTTCCCGTGCAAAAGGGCTCGGACTCCAGGGTGCTGCCAAATGTTGAAAGCGGCCAGGCTGTGAGATTGCCGTGTGTTCGTTCCACTTCTCATTCTCCCGCGCTCGACATTGCCATGTGGGATCTTCCTTCTACCAAGGAGAGGCTTAGACAACTACGCAACGAGCATTGCTCTGTGTGGAAGAGCAGGCGGGGCAAGGCAAAGTTTTTTTTTGTTTTGGTTATTGTGTCTTCCGTCCTGACCATTGTGGAAGTAGAGGAGGGAGAGATAGTGATGCTTTTCTCTCTCTCTTCCCTTTTTTTTTTTTTTTTTTTTTTTTTTTGCCGATCCAATCGCAAAGGAGCCCTTGCCATAATCCTGCAGCGATTCATTGGCCAAAAGGTGCCCATTCGAATGTGGTATGCGGATACGTCAGGTCGTCAGTCAGCGGGCGCTCTTCCTCTCATGTTCCCGTTTCTTTTCTCTCTCTCTTCCTGCCACTGACATAATCACATGCGCTGGCGGAGACTAGCTCCGGCCCACTTGGTCTAAGCTACCAATCGGAACGAACCTCATAGGCCCAGTACCCACATCACCGGCCGGCAACCACGGGCTTGCGGCACCCGATGATCCGGCATAGTCCATGTCGATCGGCTTCGGCTGAGCTGAGCCTATGGTTGATTTTCTTGGTTTGCTTCGATGCCCGCAGCTGAGGTAGAGGTACGGAGAAGATCCCCCCCAAAAAATTTAACAGCTGACGTAGTGTAGTGTATAGCACAAAGAACTAAAGTAGGCGACTACATACGGCATGCAGGGAGTCAGCGACAGGAAATGTGAGATCCGGTCGATTCAAACAAGAGTGCATAGCTACCTAAGGTATGGGTCGGTGCAGCCAGCACCGTCGGCGCGTCTGGCAAGTTGGTCCCAAGGTGACCATATTAGGTGTTGGCTGGCGAAAGTAGGTTAAGCTCGGGCGAATGGCCTGATGGAAAGCTCAAACATACAAACTCGAGGCCCTGAGAATCAGATTGGGCCCTGCTCGGACGTTCTTTTTGTGATTCCAGAGTCTGTCTGTCTGACCTGCTGGGCCGAAGTGCGGCGCGCCCGATACAGCAATTCAAAACGAGCAGGTCAGCGCGAGGCACGTTCCTGACGCTACGAGACGCGTCCGACACCGCCCACGGACGGCCCACTGCGTTTTTGAGCCTCCGTCAGTGTTACTCTGTGATAGACTGTGGTGCATCCTCGCCTCAGTGCTCCTCGTAGCTGTCAAGGTGTTGTCCCGATAGGGGAGATCCAGTCGACCCACAAATTGCCGCAAACGTCGGTGTCACCCCCCTCCCCCCCCCACCACCAGTGTAACTTCGTACCGTGAACGTCATTGCAGGGCCAAGCCGCCAAAACCAAAGCCTCAACCGCGCGACTACAGTAGGTACACTACTGCTTGGCTTGGCCTTCAAACGTTGAACCCAACCCCCCCTGCTCCCCCCGCGAAACCTGTGCCTGTAGGTACTACATATAGGTATCGTTTCACACTGTTCCCCCAGGTACCCGAGGCACCCTCAGGGTAGTACAAGTGCTGTCTCTGACTGAGACTCCCCGCCGTGCCAAACAGAACTCCCCAGCTCCTCCTAGCAGCTCCTCCCAGTAGCAGCAAACAGCTCAAGAGCTGCTTGTTTTCATCTTCCTCTTTCGTCGTCTTCGTCCCATGCAGCACCCTGTTTCCTGAGCTTCCACCTTCCTTCCCTTTCGTGCATTCTCCGACCTCGTCTCAAACGCATTCCTCCCCACTCCCTGAACTCCAACTCCTCGATCCATCCGAGAGCCGCGCAGAACCTCGGAAGCTATGACTACCCTTGAACCTCGCCAACCTTACACCGACGCCGAGCTGCGCCAGCTCTACCCTCCAGAGCTCAAGCTCCAACTCGTGCAGATCCTCCTGCGCCACGGTGAGCGAACTCCCGTCACGCCTCGTTTCCAGAACACCGGCCTCCCGCCGTACTGGCCCTACTGCCGTGCCGTCCGCCACCTTCGTTCCGCCGTCCTTGACCCGGACACTGGAGAATACTCCTACCTCGACTGGAAGCGCCGTCTGGAAACCTTCAGCTCGGACGATGACAGCCCAATCATCGCTGCCGGCCCCAATGCCGAGCTTGACGACATCTGTGACATGGGCATGCTCACAGACCGCGGTCGGGAAACCACGCGCGACCTTGGACGCCGTCTCCGCCATCTCTACGTCGATCGTCTGAGCTTCCTCCCCGCCGACCTTACCAATGCCGAGTCTCTCTATCTCCGGTCCACCCCGGTTCCTCGGGCTCTGGAGTCCCTTCAGCAAGCCTTGTCTGGCCTGTACCCGGCGATCCACCGAGCTCCCGACCTTCCTGCCCTCACCCTCCTCACTCGAGCCCCTCCGGACGAGACCCTGTTTCCCAACGATAGCAACTGCCGCCGCTTCGCCGCCCTTTCGCGCGCCTTTGCCCAGCGCGCTGCCGAGCGATGGAACAACACGCCGGAAATGGACTATCTCAACAAGAAGCTCGGTAAGTGGATGCCCAATGGAGCCCGCATCGCCGTAGACTCGAAGCCTCGGTTGAGTGGCATCATGGACACAATCAACGCCACCCGCGCACACGGTCCCCAGACGAAGCTGCCCTCTGAGTTCTACGATCCCAAGGCCATTGCTATAATCGAGAGAATCGGCGTGGAGGAATGGTATGGCGGATACGCCGAGAGTCAGGAATACCGCACCCTCGCCATAGGAGGCCTGATGGGCGATGTCGTGGCTCGCATGGTTGGCAACGTGGAGCACAGCCCGGCGGACGGAGAGTACGAAATCAAGCAGTCGGATGCTGCCCCTAGGCCCACCCGGTTTGGAATGAGCGGTTGTCATGACACGACACTGGCCGGTGTGCTGGCCAGCTTGGGCGCGTTCGGCCCAGACCAGTGGCCTCCTTATACGAGCCACATCGCCGTTGAGATGTTCCGTGATGCTCGGGTCCCCGCGGTCGAGACATCGACTGAGGCACCGGCTGCGCCGGCCCCCAAGAACGGCAGCTGGTTTAGCTCGTGGTTCTCCTTTGGTCAGGCTAGCGTCCCGTCGCCGGGAACTGCGCCGCCCGGCATCGGTCGCAAGACGACGCCCGAGCTGACCGATGCCGAGAAGGCCAAGCTGGACGGGTACTATGTGAGGCTGCGGTACAACGATGCGCCAGTGACGATCCCTGGCTGCAAAACCCCTGGCAATCACCTTGAAAATGACGAGTCGTTCTGCACTCTGGTAAATCCCCATCTCTTATGCTACGCTGCCTAAGCAGGAGACAGCTGACATGTGACCAGGCCGCCTTCAAGTCCATCGTCGACAAGTACACACCTGTGAGCTGGAGAGAGCAATGCCGCATGAATGCCAACGTTTCCGCTTTCCCGGCCAAGCCTGAGCCGGCCGGATATTGATGACTTTTTTTTTGAAGCCGCTGAATGACCGAGACGTTTTGTTTGTCGCACTTGACCAACGAGAGCGGCGAGGGCCATGGCCATGCGATTATGATAGACCACCCCGGCGAGTAGAAGGTGCCACCTTTCAACTATCCGAGTCCGTCAGTCCGCGGGGCTTTTCTTTTTTCAAGCTGGCGTAAGCGCAGCGATTAGTGCACCGATTTGAGTTGAAGCGGGGATAATGAAAAGAAGGCGTTTCCTATCAAAAGCAGTATCTGATCGTGTCTATTGAAGAGGCTGGGCTTAGATGCGATGTGTAATATTCAGCTTATACCAGCATATCGATACACGTTGACAATGAAACGGGTTTGACGAGACGCAGTTACTGGCCGCTTCAGGGCGGCATACGCAAGCTATCGAACACGTATTTGCATACAAGGCTGCATCCGTCAGAGAGACACGGGGGAACTTGGCATCCAATGTATCGTGAGATGCTGCCAAGATAACAAAGCATACTTGTACCAGCCTCGACATGCGTGTTCGGACAGAACATCGCATGGTCCGCATAACGGGTATGTGGTCTAAAGATGAGCAGGCTCGGGCTGCAGGGTTGCGTAAAGGGCTGCGTAAAAGGAGTCAGCAAAGTGACTGTCTTCACGATGTCCCCGTCGCACAAACTGACCAGTATGAACTTGTAGATTTGCCGTTGGGGCTCAGGTACCGCAGTAGGATAGGACGGGAAGCGTCGCATGGGAAGGCTTGGCGAGACGTGGAACAGCCGCCGCGGCGGAATGGTACGTGTGATCTCTGAATAGGCCGTGATTCTCTCTCTCCAACCAAACCAGGTCGATGCCAATGTGTTGCCGGTCGACCTCGGCGGCATGGTGTAGCACGGCTTCCAGCTCTGGGGATTCCTGCTGGATCTCAATGCCCATATTTCCAAGTGGCTGCATCACGCCTTGCGTCGTCAGTCATTATCTTTGACATGAACACATTAGGGTACGCGAGGACGGAAAGGGCTACTGCAGCCTTGGGAGACGACAAGAGATTACAATACAGGTTTTGTGTGCTGGTCCTTCGGAAAGGAAATCGTACATTACACTGGCCCCTCCCTGGGTCGTTCGCCATCGGTAAGGTCTAGTTGAGCTGGTTCGCGAGGACGTAACGACGGCTCGCGCAAGACGACGTGAGGTTCATGCTTTTTGCGTATATTGGCCGTCGTCAAGTACCAAGGTCGAGAGCTCTGAAGTCGGTTTCTCCATGTGCGGACAAACTCTGGTGCAGCAGAGCCTGAACCGACGTCGCGAGTCTATGTGGGCGAGGCGAGTCTGCTCTTACGCCTGGTTTTTGCTGCGTCATCTCATGTTGTGTCACACGATTACGCGCCGTTATCAATGGACCGAAGATTAGAAATATGGCGGACGGAGAAGGGAAGGGACGTCCCACCCCCGGCTACGATGCATTGCTTCGGATCCGGCCCAAAGTCGCTTCCGCCCACGGCCAACCTTGACGACGTGTTGAGTCGAGGGGTGCTCGGCGCCGCGTCAACTGTTTCCCGCCCTCTAACACGACAATCCTCAACGCGAGCGGTGAGCGCCGGCTTACACCTGCATGCATGTTGCAATTGCTCGTCCGAGCACTCGTGCTGAGATGGGAATCGTCGAGGGGAAGGTTACCGACTACTAGTGTAACATCCTCGGGGCAGATCGTCATAGGGCGGCGGTCTCAGAGGTGTCTCACGCGTCCAGCGAGCTTTCACCGTACGCGCTCAGCAGCTTCGAGGACCATGATGATGGAACCTGGACTACGGGGGCGGTCGTCCGCGATGCTCGACGTGGAAGAGGCGAGTGGCTTAGTTCACCATATCATATCCGCGCGGAGGCCGCCGAGGATGCCAAAGGGGGCCGCCGCTCCAAAGACCCGGAAGCCCCTTTCCCCCCTTCATCTAGCTGACCAGGGACCCTCTCATGAGGAGCTGTGGCCATCGCGGGGTAGATCTCAGTCCGGCGCCTCACCGCATCGAGATCCCAACAGCTCCAACCACACCCCGCTCCAGTTCCCAAAGCCGCACTCCCCGCGCGGTAACCTGCCGGGCCGGAGCTCCCATGCGGGGTCGTCGAGTCGTCTGCGCACGTGGAGGTGCGATTGACAGCTGGTGGTCGATATTGCACTATCGCAAGCTCAGCTGGTGATGGATGCTGAAGCTTTGGATTGCAGGGAAGGTTGACAGACGGCACGCCAAACGCGCACAGGCACCCCCCCCCTGTCAAGCTGTGCTGGTGGGTCCGCCTTTGGACCGGTAACTTTGGGACCGCAGGAGTTCGGAGTCCAGGCCGATCCATCTATCTCACTACACCACTGGCTGGATAGGGGAGGAGCTCGACGTCGCCGCCTGCGCCGAAGCCGTGGTAGCTTTCCTCCTCTCCGCAGCATCCGTCAAAGAGGTGACCGGGGAAGGAGAGGGTGCGAGGGAGGGCGCCCGATTCGTCCCATTCGCCAGCTCCCCCAAGCTTACACCATTTCCCATCAACCACGAGTCGACCTTAAGGGAAGAGGGGATTTCAATGTTGTCCAAATCAAGTTTTCCTTGGCGCGAACAATTGCGCTACTGCTACGCTACACCGTGTAGCCGGTTGCTAGGGTGCCATACACAGACACACACACAAACTTGCTCTGTGCTCCTTTCCTGCCAACGCAAGGAGGGCACTCGAGATGATGCTGGGACAACCGATATGGTGACACGTCCGCCGGGCGAGCCTCCTCTCGATCCCACTCCCCAATCTTGGGGCGTGCACAACGTGCTCTCCCTCCCCCCCCGGTATGACGACATCTCGGTGGACCGGGGTGCCAGTTTCGCCATGGCGATGCTGTGTACCTGCTCTTTCTCCATTTTCAAACGTCCAGAGGTCGCCCTGTTTTCTTGTCTGCTGCCGGGGCGAGACGCAATGTTGCCTTACGTCAAGTTGGCACTCGGCCGCGCCCCGCGTCGTCTTTGCCCCAGGGATCACCAGGGTCTCCCCTTCAACCCACTTCCATTGCTGTCCGTCTCGCCCGCCTGGCTCCTCCCAGGACAATCCCTTTTGAAGCTGAATAGGATTGATTGGCGAGGTACTTCAGCTAGTCCTGCCCTGAAGAGAGTGGACGACACGGCCACGAGCGGTTCCCCAATAGTTGCGCCAAGTGGCACAGGCATGGTCCAACGTCTCCCACATAGGTACAACCGGTCATCAGCTCAGCACACGGTACCATGAAGGGGAGCCCGGTTCACGGCGGCTGCCACCTCAAGCTTTCCCTGCCGTCATCTCCCGCCCCCAATCCGACGACGGGTTGGAAGGAGGGGGTTCCAGACATGGCGTAAAACCTGCATCTTGCTAGCGTGCGACCCTCTTCTCGATGGGCCGCTTCCTTGTCGATCGGGGGACGTCAGGGGCCTTTTGGAGAATGAGCGTATGGTACCCAGCAAGCAAGCAGGCCCCGACGGCATGTGAGAGTGAGACCGGCATCGTGGCATGGCTCCCAGATAGATGTGTGTTTCCTTCAATACTTTAAATACCCGTCAATCTCTCAATCTCGTTCTACTGTCCCTTGGCCTTGCCTCATCTCCTCCTCTTCCTCGTTATCGTCACCTTCGTCCTCATCCGAGCTCACTTACACAGCTATATACCCCCCAACCACAGATTCCCTCAGTAAACATGTCTTACGGCGGCAACGACGACGTGAGTTGACGTGCCCCTTTTTTTTGTCTGCTCCGCCTCGGCAGCTTGAAGCCGGTGACTAACACGCCTCCAGTCCAACTACGGTTCCTCCCGCAGGGACAACGAGGACAGCTACGGCACCTCGGGCACCACCGGCACCTCAGGCTACGGCTCCTCCCGCAGGGACAACGAGGACACCTACGGCTCCTCCACCCGCCGTGACAACGACACCTCGGACTCGTACGGCTCCTCGGCCACTCGTCGTGACAACGACGACAGCTATGGTTCCTCCACCGCCCGCGGCGACAACGACTCATACGGCTCCTCCGGCGTAAGCCGCGGCGGCGGCGACGACTCGACGTACGGCTCCTCCACCACCCGCCGCGACAACGACACCTCGGACTCGTACGGCTCCTCCCGCAAGACGGGCGCCTCCACCTACGACTCATCCACCTCGTCCAACCTCGCCGGCGCCGACTCCCTCGCCTACAACGCCTCGGACAACGGCGGTCGCACCTACGACAACGACGAGTCCTCGTACGGTGCCGCCACCACCACCGGCGCCGGCAGCCGCCGCGGCAACAACGACGACAGCTATGGCTCCTCCACCGCCCGCGGCGACAACGACTCGTACGGCTCCTCCAGCGTAAGCCGTGGCGGCAATGTCTCGACGTACGGCTCCTCCACCACCCGTCGCGACAACGAGGACACCTACGGCTCCTCGGGCACCTCGGGCGCCACGGGCTACGGCTCCTCCCGCAGGGACAACGAGGACAGCTACGGCTCCTCCACCACCACCACCGCCCGCCGCGACAACGACAGCTACGGCGACAGCAACGCCGGCAACGACACCTACGACGGCGGCAGGAAGGGCGACAGCAAGGTTGGCAAGATCCTCGAGAAGGCCGGCGGCCTCCTGGGCAACAACAAGCTCGAGTCCAAGGGCCAGGCGAAGCGGGACAACGCCGGCTACGGCAACGACAACAACGACTACTAGGTATAAAAAAAAAAGAAGACAAAACAAGGGATGGGGGATGTGTATGCGCGCGTGCGCCGGGGGGAGTCACGTCCGTCGTCGACGACGGTCCGATGAGCGATGCGTGACGGACGTTAATGGTTGCTACTAGCGAGCTCTGAATGAAATATGGTCACCAAACCACACACACACACACGACACACATACATATAAAAGACTTCCCGCATGCCGATGAGAAATAGTGCCAAGGTGATGGGTGATGCGGTTGAAATTGATGCTTTTAATGCTGCGCTACCAAAAAAACAAAAAGACCCCTGAATCTTGCCCGACATGATCTAGGTAGGTAGGAAAAAGGGGAGGCACCCCATCCACCCCCCCGGCATCTAGGACAACTTCTTGGTGATCCTCACCAAGATGACGCCCTCCGTCAGCCGCCCCTCGCAGTCCATGAGGTGCACAAAGCGGTACCCGGACCGCAGCCGGTCCAGCCGCACCGCCGCCCACGCCGCCAGGTCGTCGCGCCCGATCTCGTCGTCTCTAACGGTGAACCGCACAAACGTCAGCTTCTCCACCACCCCGGGGACGCCCGTGAACTGCAACGCCTCGCTCCCAAAGTCCGGGTCGACGCCGCGGTTCGACTTGGTCTTGGCCTTGTACTCGCCCTCGCGCTCGTGGCCGTCATCCTTAATGTGCGCCCCGGGGAGCCGCTCCTCGGGCGACTCGACGTGGATCTCAACCTTGACGTAGGGCTTGAACCCTTTGATCTTGGTGTCGCCGGGCGGGAGGGGCAGGTTCTGGGCCGCGAGGATGTCGATCTGGAGGTCCAGCGTCTTGTAGTTGATCTGCGGGACGCCCTGCGCCGTGTCCGGGGGCGAGCCTGCTTTGGGGCAGCGGTATCCTTTTCAGTAGTAGTCAGCACAAACGTTCCTAGTCTCCGTATGGCGGAGTCGAAACATGACAGAGGTAGACATACCCTCGGGCTTCAGGACGTAACCGCCCGTGCCAGCAAACATGGCCTCGTTGAGCATCATCCCCTCGTCCCAGTTCTGCCAGTTCAGGGCCACGATCTGAATGCCGCGGCGCCAGAACACCGGGGCGTCGAGGTTCGAGCTCCCAATCCGCAGGCCGGACGGGTACGCGCGCATCAAGAAGTGCCGGTTGTGGTGGAAGAGCTGCGGCCCATGCTTCTCGTGCACCTCCATGACCCCCTTCTCCGATAGCGAGAAGATGTGCGTCGGCATCGAGGCCTCGGGCTGCGTCAGCGACTTGAACGACACGCCGCGCGTGTAGACGCCCAGTCTGCTGAGCGCCTGGATGATCTTGCTCGGCTTCTTCTTGGCGGCCGCCGCCTTCTTGTTGTTCGCCGGGTCCGCCGGCGGCGACGGCGACCCGTTGTCGTCGTCAACGTCGTCGTCCAGCGCATCCGTCTCGGGGCCCGTCGGCGGGGCGTACTTCACCTTGACGAGGATCTTGCGCAGGAGGTCCGCGGGGCAGGGCAGCTCCTCGGCATCAACGTCGGGCGTGGGAACTAGCAGGTCCTTCCACGTGTCCTCCATAATCTGCACCATGATCTCCTGCTGCTCGGCGCCACAGTGCACCTCGAGGCTGACGATGAGCGGCGTGTCGGCCGCCGCAAAGCCGTAGTCGCGGATCGTCTCGCAGACGTGCCGGAAGGGCACCTCCTTGGTGAGCGTGTAGCCGTGGAAGACCTGGGGCTCGATGGGGTGAAGTCTCGGGGAGGGGGTCTTCTGCAGCGTCCCGGAACCGGCCGCTGCTGTTTGTTGTCCGACGGCCGCGGGCGGAGGCGGAGCGGTGGCGGTTTCTGCCGGCGGGGTGGTAGACTTTACGATTCTCTCATCCATCTTCTTCCCCAGCGACGTCTTGTCTAGTCTGCTTGCCAGAGATCCCGGCATCTTATCCTTGAGCATCTGGAGCTTGCTCCGCTTCTGCTTCTTGGGCTTCGGCGCATCTGCCACAGCGGCCGCGGCCTCCTCGTCACTGCTGCTGACGGACGTGCCGTCCTCGTTGTCCGAATCGTCGCCGTCCCAGACATCGATCTCGATGCACCTACAACCCCGAAGCAGTACGTTTTTGTACGCGTCGGTGCTCGACTCACTGTACAGCTGGTTCCCCGTGAGGTACGTATTGTGACTGGAGCTGATGAAGTAACTCGAAAGCGGGTATGTCAGATCCTGCTCCCGGGCCGGGGCAGTAGCGGCTGAGGCCGAGGAGGCCATGTAGTTGAGGAAGCCGTGAAAGTCAAGCTCCTCCGGGACGGCCTTGGTTCCCGCCGTGAGACAGTCAATTGTCTCCTCGCCTTGGACAATGTTCACAAAGGAGGCGATTTGTTCCTTGTGCCACTTCTGGTCGACCTGGCCGGCATGAATGCTGAATATCCTGTTCAGATACGTAATGACGGAGTCGTTGAGCGTCTTGACGGTGCGCTGCGAGTCGCTGGCGCCGCCGCCGGCCTGGGCCTGGAGAGGCGGTACAGTGTTGGTGCTGGCCGTGACGGCCGCGGCCTGGTTCGCTGTGTCTGCCATGGTGGGCGGTGCTAGTGTAGTGAGGCGGTGAGGGCCGTGAATGCCGAGTGAGTGTGCCGGGAGCGACAGAGAGTTGACTCGAGGGAGAAAA
Source organism: Colletotrichum cereale (assembly GCA_034509685.1). Lineage (NCBI taxonomy): Eukaryota > Fungi > Ascomycota > Sordariomycetes > Glomerellales > Glomerellaceae > Colletotrichum > Colletotrichum cereale. The sequence continues at coordinate 97,759 of JASUDE010000053.1, read as the reverse complement.
GGAGGGAAACAAGATGGCCAAAAAGGTGAGACGACGGCTGATGCAAGCCAGGCCAGGGTACGAGATAAGGTCCGCGTGTCGTACGTTGGTGTCAAAATCAGCCACTGAGCGCTGGTGGCGTGAGCTTGGGATAGCAGAAGTGTAAAGCCCAACGTAAGTATGTAAGGAAGGTTAGGTAGGTCGAGCTACAGATAGATGTGCGTGTTATGCTCTCGGCTCGCTGTCCCGAGCTTGGTAGTACATGTGGGCAGGATTTCCCCGTACGTCAGCTCGCCAAGCTACCGCAGCGTCGGTAGAGACAGTGGGGGGGGGCAATCTTGTTTTGACCCGCACCTTCTCGTTTGAAAATAAAAAAGGGAAACCGGCAATCCAGTTGAATTTCAGCTTGGCAAGGGTGACACAGAAGCCGCTGAGTGGTTCCTTCAGGGGCTGCTGGCACGATAGCTCTGCGTGGCAGCTTCCAGAGTAGCGGGGGGGTGATGGTGTGCGGTGTGAGCTGTCCCGGCCCCCGGTCCCCCTCCCCCACCCCCCGATTCTGTGGAATGTCGTCACAGGGTCTTCTTCTTTTCCTTCTGGCGGTAAAGAGAGTCCAGCCCAGCCCGGCCCAGAGCGCGTCTGACGAACCCTCGGGAACGCTGACTCTTATCGATAGTGTTATACTGTTACCCAAAAAAGCCCCGCCATTCACCCCTCATTTTAGTGCCGTTTCTCACGTCCTAGCTACCTACCATTCCATTCCTGTCTAGACACGAGCCCCTCTTCAATTACTTCGTACCTCTGCAATAATAGTGATCTAGAGCCTGTTGCAATGAACAGGTCCGCGAGCCCGTGGGCTGCGGTTGAGGTGTTTTGATGTCCCGGCAGTCTGGTAACTGACCAACACCCCAACACAATGGCCACACAGCCTGCCGTCCCCCCGAGCATGAGCATGAACGTCCCAAAGTCAGGAACGGCCCGCACCGGCTCAAGTGGGCCAAAAGTCGTCTTCGTGCCCGTTATCACGTTCATCCTGGCTCACTTCTTCCCCTGCACTCGCCCTGAGCCGAGAACGAGAGGAGGGCCCGCCCATGCAGCTGGCTCGTTTTCGTGTTCTGCCAAGTAACAATATTTGCAAATTGCTGGTTTGTCATATATAGCTAGCTCATAAATGTCGTCAGGTCGTAAGGCGTGATAGCGATAGGTCTTATGTACATGTCCACCCACCTTTTGCCCACCCTCTTTCGTCTGAATGTTAGAATCCCGCACATTTGTGGGCGTTTATTTTTTGCACAATCGTCTCTTACAGCCCTCGCGTCGCCTGGGTCGCGAAACGGGTTCATGGTCGTATGGGCGACGTAACCGACGTCCATGTGTTGGCTTTGCTCATCGTCCGCTTCCGCATCATGGCCATGATGTCCGCCTCCATGTGCTCAATGTTCTTCTCCAGGTCCGCGTCCTCGGAGGCGAACTTGCCCTCGCGCCGCCGGTCGAACATGATCCACCCGCCGACGATGACGATCGTCAGCGGTATCGTGATGGCAAAGTACACCCAGAGCTCCTTGGAGATGACCGGATTCGCGTCTGTCCGGGGTCAGGCATGGTGCTCAGCAGCATTTGGGTTATGACCAGAGGAGGGGGCTGCGGATATTTAAAAACACAGTTGGACTTGGACTTACCGTTTCCAAAGTCGAAGAACGTCATGCTGAAGACTGACGCAAGAAAGGTCCCCGGCAGGAACACGGCACCGAGTAGCGAGATGGTCTTCATCGCCGTGCTGTCCCGCTTGCTGGCGTGCGCCAACCTGCGCTGCTCACCGGCCATCTGGAACTGAATCTTGGACTCCCGCTGGGAGAGCAAGTTATACAGCTGTCCTCGACCGTCAGCATCCCGCGCACAAAGTCTCAAGACAACCAGGTTTGTTATTTCCCGAGACAAAGCAAAAAAAAGAAAAGAAAAAACACGTACTGCGCTCCGCTGGATGTGGAGCCTCTCCAACGTCGTCGCCTGGTAATTCTCGATGCCCTTGAGCTTCAGCCGGTAAAACTCCAGCCTGGCAATCATGCTCCGGTGCAGCTTGTCCAGGTCCGGCGTGAGGTGCTCGGCGGGCACCTTGGCCTTGAACTTGTCCAGCCCGGCCGCGATCTCCTTGACGATCTCCAGGTACGCCTGCGGCCGCTTCCACAGCACCTGGCTGTGACACTCGACGAGGTCGCGGCTGATGGCGTCGACCTCGAGGTACCCGTCCTTGCTGACGTAGCCTTCCTCGTCCTCGATCTCGTTGCGCATGCTTACGGCGTGCTCGAGCTTGCGCAGCCAGTCGCGCGCATCGCGCTGCTTCTGGTCGTTCTGCGACGACAGGTCGTGCGAGAGGATGATGATGGGCAGCAGCATCGGGTGGCCCACCTGCCGCGCGCAGAACGCCAGGTGCTGAATCGCCGCCACGATGTCGGAGCTCGGCGTGCCCTTGACGAAACCCGACGTGATGCCGTTGCTGAAGCAGTGCGAGAGCATGATCTCCCACCCGCGCGTCTTGCCCTTCTTACGGACGTCGGACTTGCGGAATATGATTTCTGCGACGGTTGGTCAGTACTTGCAAGTCATTGGGCCAAGGCACCGGCAGCACCGACGGAGAGTGGGATCATCATCGTCCTGGTCGTAGGCGCACCAGAAGAACGGCCCGACGACGCTGGTGCCCTCGACGGCTCTGAAAGGCAGCCGCATAGCGCGGACCATGGACTCGTAGGCATCTGCCGTGAAGGAGATTGTGTGCGGAGTAAACGTATCCTTGTGCTTGGCGTTCTTCTGGAGTCTGTCGACGTGTCAGTTGGCAAGCTCTTATAAGAACAGGGGCTTTTCCCCCAAGGGAGTTTGCGCACACTAATCGAATGCCGTTGACCAGTTTGACGCCCTCCTTGACCTTTGCCGGCTCGAACGCGCCCTGGGCGAATCGGGTGGTCAGCCAAGCCGATTCTCGTCGTGAGCCTCTCACGGAAGGCCATGGCCGTGTCGGCTGTCATCACAGGTCATGGTACTTACCCGTCGGTAGAGGAAGTTGTCAAACTCGTCCATGGTCAGGGGGTGTTCCTCGGACGAATTGTAGAAAGGGTCCTGGAAGTCAATTGGGTTTAGCCTGCGCTCAATGAGACAGAGCTCCCGCGCCCGGGACCCGTCCGTCCAGCCATTTTCGTCCCGCGCCCCCTAGCACAGAGTCGAGAGACGTGTGTGGCTCCTCAAAAACTCACCGAATAGTTGAGAATCTCAACATAGTGCGTCGCCTCCGAGACTTGGCGGCACTTGCTGACATGGTCGCGGAACATGTAGTCGTCCATCGTGGGCTGTTACCGATTGAACGAGCAGTGTGTCAACGACCGGAGGGAAAACGCAACCTGAAACTGTTCCTCGACTTTGGGATCGACTTCGGGAGAGGGAAAGTAACAAGCAGTAATAACAAGGCTACACCGGCAAGGACAAGAGAAGGGAAAACAGAGTTTTGGAGGTTCCTGCAGGCCGGCTTCATGGGCCCAGACGGGCTCCTTTCATAAGCCGCCCAGCCCCGTGACTTTGCACCATGTCTGTCTGTTCCGATTGCAGCGGTCCGTCCATGCCGGGGGTCTTGGGGTCCAGTCCCGGCCCATTCAACTGGACCATGCAACCTGTAAATCCGCCCGTCATGCAATTGGCCAAGACCAACACACATAATGAAACCGCTCATTGTCGACTGGGCCCCCATCTTCACCTTGTTACGTAGTACAGTGTGCCTTTTGGTCTGACGGAGCCAGGCAGGGGAGGGGGGCCTCGAGCGGGCTCTCATATCGCCTACCAAATAACCAGAAAGCTCGAAGCCCCCGGGGGCCTGTCGAGAGTTAGAGCTACAGTAAAGAGGAGTCAAGACCTCTGTCCGTCCCGCGGGCCCTAGCTAATAATCCCCGCACTCGGCCCTGTCACCGCCAGAACGAACCGCTATTTCTATGTGCATTGATAGGCTCGGATAAGGGGGTCCGTCTGGAGCTTGTTGGAACGCTTAGCTCATCCAAGCGTGGGGGCAACGATGTGGTCAACACCAATGCCTGGAGAGGCCGATTGAATTCATCTCTGGTACAGTAGTATCCGTAGAAGTGGGTGACAACATCCCGAGGTAGCCAATAAAGTAATCAAGTATAAAACAAAAATAATCCGCCTGCACATCATGCACTCCAGATATGCGGTGCAATGCCAGATGCCGCCCGTCACCTATTTTATTGCAAGTGCCACCCGTCATTCTCCATCCCATCGCCCTAGTTATCACCGCTCATTACCCTCCTCATCGAGACCTGGCTCACCGGCCAAGTCCCACGCCCTGGCAAACCCTGCTTGCTTGCCCGGCAGTAACTTGGTAGTATAATTGTTGTTAGGTATTGATGTAACCAAGGAATAAGGTAACAAGTCTGCTCTTGTTGCAGTTTTTCCATCTTTCCATGACATTTCGAGCCATCACCAAACGGCCCCCGTCGTTGCCTTCCGTACCATTTTCCAAACCGTCGGCCGGGCGCCCCAAGATAGTGCAGACACCAATATCGACACCTACGGGGGTTGCCAAGCGCCTTATACTATTCAAACACTGCTCGCAGACCGGAGCATGCAAACACACCCCTTGTGTGGCAACTCAAGGTCTCCTTCGAGCGAGACACTAAAAGTCTGTGAATAGATGACCGTATCTGAGGCGTCACGTTAGCTACGCTCCGCATCACCCACTCAGGGGAAACCCACTCGTCATGTCCGGATGAGCCGTATCGTTCGGGATCCTCTGGGTATCTGTCGAACTGGCTCGCGTCACCCGCGCCGGCCTTGACCGGGGGCGTGTAGGGTGCATCAATGTCCTTGCGGGCCAGTCTGTCCCACGTCACCTCCGTGAACCACGGGTGGTTCTTGACGTCGTTCGGGCCGGCGTACAGGTTACCCAGCCGTTTGGTGAGATCCGCCGTGATCAGCTTCTCCAGCAGGTCCTGCGCATCCGGGTTGATGTAGGCAGGGTATTTCACCTTGCCCTTGAGGATGTTTTCGTAGATCTTCATCGGCGACCCGCTGTCCCAAAACGGCGTGTACCCGCACAGCATTTCGTATATCAAGATCCCAAGAGACCACCTGCGACCGGGGGTCAACACTTGCTAGAAAAATCATCGCGGCATGGACCGGCTGAAGGAAGTTTTACCAGTCTACGGATTTATTGTAACCCTTGTTCGAAACAACCTCGGGAGCCAGGTAGTCGGGGGTACCGCAAAGCGTCCACGTCTTGTCCGGCACGCGCTTGGCGAATCCAAAATCTGTTATCTTGAGGTGCCCATGTCGGTCGAGCAGCAGGTTCTCGGGCTTGAGATCTCTGTAGATGATGTTTCTCGAATGCATATATTCGAGCGCTAACGTGACTTCGGCGGCATAAAATTTTGCGACAGGGTTGGGGAAGCGCTACGAGTAGAGAGGGCCGGGTCAGCTCGGACGGCGACGGGGAAGGGCGGAAGACATATAAAACTGCACGTACCCCGGATTTCCTCAGCAGCGAAAACAGCTCACCACCTTCGACAAAGTCCATTACCATGTACAGGTTCTTGGAATCCTGGAAAGTGCCCCATAACGTGATCAGGAATGGGTGCTTGACCTCGCCCAGCATCTTCCTCTCGTCGTTGGTGTGCTCAACCTGCTTCATCTTGACGACCTGCGCCTTTTTTAGTACCTTGACAGCATAGAAGCGCTGGTTGTGCTTAGACTGCACCAGGTGCACTCTTCCAAAACTACCAGTTCCCAGCGTCCGCAGGATATCAAAGTCGGTCAACGTGTATTTCCCCTTGGTCTGACGGACCTGCTGGTCCGCCGCTTGTTGTTGCATGCCGAACTGCTGTTGTTGCTGTTGCTGCGGCGGCGGCGGCGGCTGTAGCATCGACTGGGCTTGCTGCTGTTGGAGTCGCGCGGGATCGCTTCCAGGGCTCGGGTTCGGCTGGGAGGGTTGGGACGGCTGCGCTAGGTAGTTGTGACCGTTGTTCGAAGCGTCTTGTTGCGTAGGGTTGATTAGGTTGTTGATACTCGGGATGTTCTGTTGCGATCCAGCTTGCTGGTTGTAGTGCGATTGGTGGGCTGCTGACTGATTGGGCGGGTGGACAGTGACAGGATACATCTGCTGTTGCTGCTGTTGCTGCTTCGCCGCCTCGGACGAGGCCGAGTCGTCGTTTTGCTTCAGCCCGTGCTGAGAGCTAGAGGACAGCGAGGAGAGGGTGGTCGAGATGGAACTGTCGAAGGGCTTCGAGGAGGTAGGCGTTACCGGGCTGGTGGGTAGACTGGAGCCTTGGGAGTCCTGATTGCCCTCCCTCGTCCGTTTCTTCTTGAGGAAGCCGAGGGTAGGCATATGAAAGTCGGAAGAGGGAAGAAAGGCTGCGTGCCCCTGGAGGAAACGACGGATGCGTATATGCGCAGGTTGGGGCCCACGACGTTTGCAGTTGGGTTATGGGGGGGGGGGGGGGGGGTAGGAACGGTCGCAAAGTGATTCGTCGATTCAGGGAACAGCCCGGCTGGGCTGAGGGTTCTTTCGGGGGTGAGGTGAGTAGCGAATTGGCCAAAAAGAGGAGCGCGGGGAAAGCTGAGCTGTGCTTCTCCTCCGGCTGCCGCAAATCCAGTGGGAAAGCCGCGCCTATTGTCGTCAGGAACAATGGGGCCGGGTTGACGTAGCCTTTAGGGGAGGGAAAAGAAGGGGATAGAAAGGCCGTCAAAGGGTGACGGGGAGCTCTTGCAACTGGGAAAAAAGACGTACGAGTTTCGAGGGGTACTACGAAGATGCAAGCAACCGGCCAGTGGGCAGCAGGGCAAGGTCAGGAAAAACGCGATGGGATCCTTGCAGGCGGTAGAATGGGAGGAACGGGAGCGTCTATTTGGTTGACGCTGGCTGGCCCAAAAGATGGTGTAAGTTTACGCCGCTGATGGGAAGCTTGACCAATAAAGGGCCGGGGTCGCGAGGTTCAAAAGGTGATTGATTGTCCCACGGCACGGATTCATGGAATACAGCAAGAAAAGCGAGGGCAGCCAGGCGCAGCAAACAAAGGAAGAGGGATGAGAAGAAGAGTATGGTCGAGAGCAGAACGAACTGGGGGGAGTGGGCGGGCGCGATGGAATGGAGTGGAAAGGAAAGAACGTACAACTGATTCACAAGCTGGCGCCTTTTCCTTTCAGGGTCCCTTTTTTCCCCCTAGACTGGAAGTGACAGAAGGTCTCGTAAGACCGGACCCGGTAGGATGTTGAGTCGTTCTTGACTTTCCTCCTTCCTGTCTCCTAGTTTGAAGCGACAGTTGGCCCGATCGACAGCGGCGGCTGCGTCTGTGTCCGCGTCTGAGGGGCTCGGGGACGACAGGGCCAGCTGGGTTAGAGATGTGGGATCTGTTACTCTGTCTGGGTGATGTGCGAGGAGGGGGCGGAGGTGACTGAGTCGTTGCGCACTCTATAAATGGGGACAGGATGGGGACGAGAGAAAGATTAAACGACAACCTCGTGGCCTTGTAGCGATTAATTGGGCTGTGTAGATGACACCTAGGAGCCTGGTATGGATTTGTCGGTAAGCTAGATATGTCAGAGATGGGGCGGGTTGGAAGAGGGTTGAAAGAACAGGATGTGGAAAAGGGTGCAAAGAGGAGAGAAGAGAGAGAGACAGAGAGACAAAAGAAAAAAAAGAAAAAAGAGCGGCAGCTTGGCCGATGGAAGCTGAGGTCAATGATGATGTAGTATGTAGCGAAGGATTGATTGGTAGGCAGGCAGATAGAGAGCTACCTCAATTGCTGTCTGCGTCGTACGGATACGGTACCAGAGGGGGGAGGAGGGGAACGACGGTGGGGAGCTTCTGGCCGCGGCCGTGATGGTGGGAGGAAGTGGGTGGAGGCGGAAGTGGTTCACTCTGGCTTGACGCCCGCGTTTAGACGGGAACGGCATGGGCAGGGAAGGCCAGGGCACAGTCGACTGCAGCATCCGTACGGTATTATCCAATGGGCCACGGAGGAGGCCAAGACACCTACTGAGGGTGAAAGCCAAGACAGAGATCCAGTTCCTAGGCAGTTCGGCGTTTCGAGGGGGATGACTGGATACGGAGACAGAGAGCGTGCGTCGAACACGCTGATGCAGCCTTTACTCACTCGGTCGACCGCGCAAAGACAAGCAACCGGACGGGACATGTCAGATCCGTCAATGGCTCGAGGTGAGGTCTGACTTGGTCACCGTCTTTAGGTAGGTAGTCAAGGTGCGCATGTCTTGCTAAGATGCCACCTCCTCCTCTTTGATTAAGTACTCGAGGCATGCCCCTCCAAACATGGTTGCTCGAAGCTACCAACCAATTGCTGCCCCTGCATCCTGCTGCTGTTGCTGCTCCCACCGAGATCGACCACCAAAGCGGCATAGTATACGGAGTACCAAACATGAGGCCCAGCGACGGTGGGGTAGGGGCAAAGCCAAAGTAACCCGGCCTGAATCTTTCAATGGGGCCACTAACTGACTGACTGACTGACAGTGGCATGCAGGGCCAGGGTCTCACTGTCGACATCGAACTCCAGCCCGGATCGGGCGAACCACCTCTTTTCGAGTCCTCCTCATTCTTTTGCCTGCCGCACCACGGCCAATTGCTGATGTGTGAGGAAAGCGGCCATTGCACAAAGGGGTGATGTAAAGGCGCGGGGCCATGATGCCCTCTAGTAGACCTGGAGCTACCTAGCTTCTCCAACTACGGCCAATATACCTCGACGTGATGACTATAGGCCCCGAATTCGACACTACTGGTGCAAGGCGCCACCCAAACGTGCAATTGCCACTGGAAGGAAGGAAGGGAAAAAAGAAAAGACGAGAAGAAGTGAAGAGATCGCAGGACTCGCCCAATGATAGGACAGATTGCCTGCTTGCTTTTGCTACACACTGCGTAGAGCTGGTTGACCCCTCACCCTCAGGCAGGGTCAAGAACCAGTGATGTGCATTTCACGTTGTAACCTCACCTGAAATAGTGGGAGGCATAGAGAGACGCAGGGTACCTTTCATCTCATCCTCAGCTCCCCCCTTCCCTCTAGTGTAGGTACTTTGTACCTCGGAGCGAAGAAGGTACGTACCGTAGAGAGCCGACCACGACCACCAGTGCTATGCCCAGACTCTTACAAGACTTGTTAAACATTTACGAATTCAATCATTCCCCCCCATTCCTCCCATTGAGCTCACTCTGAGGTGCCTCGTCATCTTCAAACACGGGCGATGCCGCACTTGTCAGCGATCGTCCCTTTCCAAAACAGAAACCACGGAACCTCTGCGGGTCGTACTCTCCGGCCTAAACCTGCGCCGCCGCCACCCTCATCCTCCTTCTCCTTCCTTCCTCCATTCCCCTACCGTGCCTGAACCTTAACCCCGCCGCCTTGCAGAGTCTTGCCGAGCACTCAGCTGGCTTTGTTGTTGTGATTATCGTTGTTCCGTCTTCACAGGTAAGCCCAACGGATCGTAAAATAAGCCAAGCGGCCAAGAAAGACCGCTCTCGCCTGCTTTTCCCTCCACACGCACACGGAGGCAGTCGAGACCGCAAAACAACGACATGCGAGCTGGGATTCCATCCGAGCTTTCACGGCCCCCCCCCTTTTCGCCTAACCACCCACCCGACCCGGAACCCCGGGCCAACGTGCATTCCAGCCCCGTCCAATGACGAACTCGCTGCCGTCAGATGCCGGTTGATGCCGCCTTGACGCTGCCTCCCCCCGATAAGACGCTCCGGGAACGGCAGAGCAAACCGCCTCCGGCGGCACTTCCCTCACCAGTCTCCCACAAGCCACTACCCTGATATCCAACCTATCAAGTACTATCAAAGACACCGAAATAAGCACATTCTCCTCTCGACCCTCCTAACTCTTATGTTCACGTTGATTGGCCTTTCACTTGGCGGTCTCTCCAGCGAGATACCGAGGTTCGTTCGGCCGATGCTGGATCTCCTCTAGCCTCCTAAGCCGTGTTGGTGTGTCAGGTGAAACCAGAGATCATTCCTCTCGAGCTTGCAATCTGCCCAATCTCGCCATCATATACTACCGCCGAGATGGGACGGGGCGTTCCACGTGCATGTTCCATTCGCCGGCGAACCGTCGTATAATACACTTGAATTCATCTCACACTGAGTTATTCGTTAAACAAAAAGGTAAGAAACATGAGTGGGAAAAACGGGTACCCATGAAAACTCGGTTTTCCGACCCCTCGACCTGCCCATGCAAAAAGATGTGAGTTGGTGTTGTTTTGGTATGTACGGTCAGTCATCTTCTCAATCCACCCAACTGTTGACCACCCCCCTTTTTTCAATCTCCCTTCAAATAAAACCCCCTTCGCCATTCGTTTTCGATATTCGTACCTTAGAAACGATGTCTCTTGTCGCTCTTCGCCCTCCAGGCAGTGTAACCGACGTAACCGCCGCCGAGGACGGCAAAGAAGAAGAAGATCTTGAAAAAGGTCCATGTCCAGCTGCCGCCGCTCTCCTTCTTGATCGAGGATCCCTTCTTGCCCTTGCCGCTGCCGGGGGTCGTCTTGCTGTTGCTCTTGCCGGCCTGTGTCGTGTAGAGGTTCTTGGCCTGCACCGAAATGATGTCATGGTTGTCGCTCAGCTCGCCCGTCTCGGCGCTGAAGCCGAGGTAGGTGATCTGGGGGATCGCAGGGGGCTCGTTGGTCTCGAAGCACAGGGTCCACTCGCCCTCGCTCTTGTACTGCAGCTCCAGCTTGAGGAGCTTGTCCTGGAAGTAGGTGACCTTGGCCTTGGTCGGTACGCTGGCGTGGCGGATGCCGCGGGCGGAGCAGCCGGCGAGCTCCGTGTTCTTGCCGTCGTTGTCCTTGTCGTAAGGGGTTTTGCCGTCGCCGACCATGGCCATGACGTAGGGGAAGACGGTGCCGGGGCGGTTGTTCTTGTACGTATCGAAGAAGATAGCGAGGCCTTCAAAGTTGTCCGGGCTGCCGAACACGGGGCCGGACTGGCCGCGGTTCTTGGTCACCCACATGGCGAAGCCGTCGCCGTAGAGCTGGTTCTTGCCGTGGATCTTGAACTCGACCTCGACCTCCCAGTTGGTTGCCGTCAGGGGTACTCTCGAGAAGAGCCAGCCGGTTTGCGACGGGCGGTCCGATGTCAACCGGATGTAACTAAATTGTTTGCCTTCACTTTAGCTTCTCGTCTCCTTTCTATTCCAGGCCCATGCCTTTCAACTGCTGCAAGTGGTGACGGCGACGTACGAGTCCGTTCGGATGATTGTATCTCCTCCAAAGTCGTACCACCGACTCGCCATGTCGGAATCAAGGTAGGGCTATCGTGAACAGTCTTAGTAAAGCGCATTCAGGGGTGTGGCACATGCAAGCGGGTGTCGCGAACCTGGCTCAGGGAGTGTGTTCGGAGCTAAAAGATACACAGAGTCAGCTTCATTGTATCATACGATTGCGCAACTTGTTTTTCTTTTTTTTTGGACCGGATAGAATGAGACGAACCGCAATGCTCTTGACTTCTTCATCATCCGCCTTCGCGGTGCCCAGGGCCATTGCGGCCAGCCACAGGGCCGACAGGGACTGTTTGAACCACATGGCTGTTGCTGCTAGCTCGAACTGAAAAGGAGTAAACTCGAAGAGAAGATGAAGAAAAGAGTGCGCGCTTCGCCACAGGACGGGGGGGTGAGGAAGGGAAGGAGAGCGAAGAGGGAAAAGGGCGCCGGTTGAGGAGAGTGGTAGAGCCGCAAGGTCCAGCGACGAAAAGACGTCGTTCGGCGAGAGTCGAAGGTGGTGGTGGGTTTTGCTCGTGTGTCTCCTTCCCAGCCGTTAGCTGTCCTCTTTTTTTGGCCGATGGGTCCTGATTCCTGGGGTCAGTATGTTTTGTAGCTTCCACCCCTGTTTTGCGCTAAAGAGTGCGTAGGCCAGGTACCTTGCCTTCACGGTGCTCATCCACACAGCGCTCTTTACACTACTGATGGGTGGGTCTGGTTGCTGTATCCGTAGAGGCTCGACTCTTTTTCCCTCCCCCTCTGCGGACTCTCCACCTAGAGGACCGAACTGTGGGAAGTGGTTTCTGCCTCAGGACGGAAGCACCCAGCCACAGCAGCCTTACAGCACAAGCCACTCCAACTTTTCAAGCGTCGAGTTCAATGCGAAGCTTACCTTACTAACAGAGACCTCTGCGAATTCAGGTGCAACAATCGCAGGTTGAGAACGTCACTTAATTTCACCGCCAATACAGCCTCTCAAGACCGCAACAACCTCGTCCAAGGTCCGGTCCACACATAGAATCAGCAGCCATGGACTCCGACTCTGTCAAGAAGTCCGTTATGAGCCAGGTCCTCCAGGAGGCAAACCTGGCCAACGCCCGTGTTCTCATCGAGGTATGTCGATAGCTCCCGGTCAAGGCGCAACCGAGGCCAGACGCTGACGCGTTCAATCGCAAACAGAAACTCCAGGAGAACTGCTTCGAGAAGTGCGTCCCCAAGCCCGGCAGCTCCCTGTCCAGCGGCGAGGCCACCTGCATGACTTCGTGCATGGAGAAGTACATGTCGGCATGGAACCAGGTCAACAGCGCATACATCAACCGGATAAAGCAGGAGGCCAGCAACAACTCGGTGTAATATGTACATGAACGGAGGAACTACGATAGAGAAGTAAGGGAGCTGTTTCAGATGTACTACTACTGTACAACAAAACCACGGGGGTGGGCTACAGAAAGCCCATTGGAAGCATCAAATAGGGGAGGGAGTGTACAACGGAGGGGCGAAATCTCTTCGTGTTGAATTTATACATCACGTATTCAGCATTAGGAGCATGTATGGAGGAAACTAGCCCAGGCATCAAAGCAGCGGGGGCGAAAAGGCACAGGTCTCGTCATGAAGCTGCCTGGCCCGCCTACAAGGCATTATAGAAAGAGACGCATTCTCGGTTCTCGGGGTATCTTGTAAACTCTTCTAGTCTGCTAGCCCCTTCTTCTTGGCCTCCTCCGCCTCGCGCTTTCGAGCAAGGTACCGCTCCTTCGCGCTGGAGATATCCCCCTCCGTCTTCCTCGTCTTCGTGACCCGTTCCACCTTCTCGCGCTCCGCCTCCTCTTCCTCGCGTGACCGCTTGAGCGCCGCCTCCAGTTGCGCCTCGAGCATCCGCGTCTGCCGCTCCCGCATCGCACCCTTGCCGCCAGAGCCAACGAACCCGGTGCCGGAACTGCGCTCCAGTCTGCTGTCTTTCGGCCGCGCCGCCTCTTGTCTGACCTGGGCCTCCTTCTTGGCGCCGACGTTGAGACCGCCTCTGAGGAGCTGTCGTTTGTCTACCACCTGTCCCTCCTCGTTGACGACAACAGAACCGCCCTTTTCGTTGATCTCTTTTGCGATCTCGGCCTCGGACTTCTCCTTGCCCGCGTCGGCCTCTTCTGGCGCAGGTGACGGACCAGCTTTGGTCTTGTCCTCGGCCGCCTTCAGGACCTCGGCATGCCTCTCCTCGCCCTTGTTGAGAAGGTTCTTGTAGAAAGCGCTCATGCCACCCGTCTTGTTCTTCTTCGCTTCCTCCTCCTCCCTCCTCTTCTCCTCTTCCTCGATTCGCCGGTTCTCCTCCTGTTGTTTCTTGTACGCCTCTGTGACGAACTTCTCCTTGTCCGCGTACTCCTCGCCCTCGGCCTCCCGCTCCCTCGCGATCTTCTTCTCCTCGGCAATCAGCGCATCACGTTTCCGCACAGAAGCCGCCTCTAGCAGGCTTTTCATGTACTTGGGTTTCCGCTCTGCGTCCTCCTTTGTCGCCTTCTTCTGGGGCTTGAAAGACTCGTACACGCCGTCGTAGTCATAGACGCTCGGGTCCAGCTCCTCTGCCTCCTCGGCGTGTTTTTTCGATGCGAGCGAGCTTGAGAGATCGCCAAACATGGCGCTTTCCTGCTCCTTTGCTTTGCTCGTCGGTGGATGTGTCGGCAGTGTGGTCTTGTTCTTTGGTTTCCTGGTTCCGCTCTCCTGTCTGCTGGACGAGGAGTCGAGATCGAAGCCGCCTAGCTCGTCCAGTGTCTCGACCTTGGTTCCCGACTTGGGCGCATCATCGTCCGAGTCGTCGCCGCCGAATGCCTTCCGTTTCGCCGGCGAAGGCTTTGAAGCGCCGGGCTTCTTGCCCAGGCTGAGGCCGAATGACAATCCTGGTTTACTCATGTTGTGTGTTGTTCGAAAGCTGTTGGATGAAAGCTCAAACCAAACCAAGATGCCTCTCTAATTACGCAATGAACTTGATTGGTGCACGGTCCATTTGGTAGTCCCACTAATGCACCCGGCTCCTGGACCCCGGCGCCGGCCTGCAGACAGGGAGACCGGGTGGGCCCGGTTCCGTCGAAGCGGTTTCCTGCTAGAATATGACTGGAATATCCCATCAGGGTCCAGAGCGATACACTAAAGTGATTCTGTGCATTTTCATCATTGCTCTGTGATTCATGTCGAAAAGTCTATGAAAGGTATCTGTCTTACACACACACACACGCGCGGCTTCTCGCAGCTGCCATTAAACAACGTCTATATAATAATTCGCGTGAGACTAATCATCTCCCCGTCTCATTGCCATGGCGCGGTAACTCAAGCCAAAACTCCTAGCAATGCGTTCTCCCCAGCCCTTGGTAGAGACTCCAAATCCGTGGAAGTGATGGTATTCAAAATAACAAAAGAGAAGCTGGTCTCAGCCACTTGCTTGGCCAAGATCACAGTCGAACGCGGCCCTCGCCACCAAACCAGCGTCGGATGTCGGGCTCGACACCGCCGTTGCCGCCGCCGGCTGCACCACCGCGGCTGCTGCTGCCTGGCTCGTCGTCATCGCCGCCGAGCCACTTGGGCTTCTTGATATCTTGGAACCATTGCGGGGCTTCAAACGTGTCCATCGTGTTCTTCATGCGATGGCCGAGCGATTCGAAAAAGTTCTGGTCCTCCTCCGGCTCATCGTCACGGTAAGGTCTGTTCCTTTCTGGTTGCCCGGGTTGACGATTGTAAACGGTCCGGACAGGGGATCTTGCCGGGGATGCTGCAGCACCGGCTCGTCCGCCAGGAATGGTCAGAACGGGAGCAGCCCTTCCGATTGATTCGAGCCTAGCGAAAGCCTCCTCGCGGCGTCGCAAGGCAGAGTTACCGCCTAACTCGCGCTCGATGAGATCTCGACCCTCGCGCCAAGAGCCCGTTCCAAAGACCCTTCCGTCGCCGTTGTCGTCATCGTCGATGAATTCGCCGCCGAAGCCGAACAAGCGCCTGATCTTCCCATACAAGCCAAAGAGGGTGGCTGCAACAGGGAGGAGTACAAAGATGGGGAAAAGGTAGTCCGCCCAACGGCCCAACGAGGTGAAATCGATGAGCTGTCCGAGGAAGCCGTAGAATCGCGTCTTCTCGTAGATGTCCCTGGACAAAAAGGTCATGAAGTTGTAGGATAGAGGCACGCTAAGCTTGGCGACTTGGCCGGAGTACCAGAATGCCGATTCGTAGGCAGTGTTGGGTCTGACAAGTGCACGTCCTCGCCAAGTCTTCACCTCTGTCATGGTGATGAAGGTTGCCGCACACATGTACAGAAGCCAAAGAACCGAGATAAGTTGCCCAGCAAACCCGACCTGTCCTTTTTCTCCGACCCAGTGGTGAACGACCGTCAGGCGGATGACAGACAGTTGGGGGAAGGCCGCCTTGATCACTTCAGACCAGATGATGAGGGTCGATGCTACCGCGAGGAAGGCCCCAAGGGCAATGCACGCATATGGCTCGAAATGATAATAGTACAGATATCGGGTGTAGGGCGTGTGGATAGTGAATCGATCCCAGACTCCGGCATGGGGGGAGGGTGAGCTAAATTCAAGCTTCTTCGAGGCGGCCGAGTCCAAAATAGCCTGAGCATCCGATGCTTCCTTCAACAGATCATTCCAATCATTCACGTAACGGGACCGAGCATGGCGGGCGCGCATCAGTCTTCTCGACAAGTCGGCCATGAACTTTTCCGTGATGACGGTCGGCAGGGCGCGGCTGTCGACGGACCCAACAGCCGTCCGGGGCTGCGACTCGGGCATGTTGGCTGATTCGGCGAGCTCGTCGATCCACTCGCTGAACTTGATAGCGCTGCCTGTCTTCCGGCGGCCCAGCTCCGACACCTGCAACTCGACATCCTCCAGGTTCAGCAAGGAGTCCTCCATTTTTTCGTAAAGTTTCGGCGCGCGGATCTGTAGTCTACGTAATCTCCCGCTGATGGACGAATACCGGAAAAGCCGACGAGGCACCGCAACTAGGCCGTGTCCCATGAGATAGATGGCAAACACCAGACCATAGAAATATGCGAGGGCCATGAAAGATGTCTTGAGCGTTGTGGGACTTGGGTTATATCTGATGAAGAGATAGGCGAGTCCGACACCAGCAGTTCCTAGTACCATCGCATGGTATTGAGCGTTTTGACGAAGCGAGTATTTCAGGCTATCGTTCGGTTCGCGGTAGCCAGAGTCGGAGTATTCGCCGAGGATAGGAAGGATAAACCTGCGGGAGCCATCGTCAGCGCGGATAGAGACCAGCACAAACAGCGAAGCACGTACCATGTCAGAGCAAACGTCAGCCAGTACGTTATCCTCCACGATACCAACAGCAGCCGCTGTGGAAGCCAGACGCCGCGCGTAGCCTCGTCGTCGGTCCTAGCACTCGAAGCCAGGTCGATGGGCACAAGCAGGACCATGCATGCGGGCAGCCATAATGCGAAGAAGATGGGGACCAGGTAGAAAGCCGGTGTTGTTCGCAGGGGCAGGAAGTGGCGCAGGATCAGTAGGACGATGACGGATATGAAGAGCAGTGCAAGGAGCGCAAATATTTCCGAGGGCACTGGCGACGAGGCGCTCACGACGTGGAACATTGTATCGTTGTCGGGGCAGCGTCCATGGGGTGCTGTGCTGCGACTCGTTTGAGTTCGATGCTGTCGTCGGTGGTATGCGTGAAGGGTCTGGTTCTACGGTCTACGATGTGAGCTGGGGGTTTGACAGACTGCAGATTTCGAGGCGCGCGGGAAGATGGGGGGGTAGGTGAATCTGTAAAGTTCCGAAAGTCTTCCCAAAGAAAGCACCCCTGGGAATGGTATGTTTTGGCACAGGCGATCGGACTGTGACGGACCAGGCCATGTGCACGGACCCGGAGTGCCTGTAAAGTCCGCAAACGAGAGGGTTGCGTCACCTGCACGGCACTCACGGAGGTCCCCCCTTGCATCGTTCGCTCCTGTTAAATTGATGAAGACCTTCCCAGACCCCAATCTTCGTCCCCGGCAGATCCGCTTTTCTCCCTGTTTTCGATAAAGATAGAAGTGGCGATCTCTGAGAAGGTTGGTCTGACTTAGGTAGGTATACTACATAGTAGATAGGTACCTTGGTTCCACGTAGTTCGTCCTGCTGTCTCATCTAGGCCTGGAGACTGCCTAGTATGTAGTCAAGTAGTTTAGCCGAGCTCTCGGTGGCTTGTGGCTCTTGAATGTTCTTCTAGAGAGTTCTAAAGTTGAAATCGCTAATGGTTCGACTTGTTTAACATTCATGCGCGATCAGACCTCATGAGACGATTAATATACGATGCCATACCAATGTGGCCGTACGTGGTTTGGGCTCTGGTGCGAGAAGAACCAGGCTTTCTCGGACCTTCGAACTTGAGCCCACCAAAAGAGACATTGGTTCCAACCTCATTCGGGAGGGTCGACATTTGCCATAAGGGGGAATCGAGGTGATACAGGGACAGTTTGACCACGGAACGGGAATAAGGGTCTATCATTTATACTTGGTGGCCCTAATTCACTTGAGGAGTTATGAAGCATAGTGGGAATCAGTTTCAGAAGGCTGCTATGATAGGTCTGGTCGTTAAAATGCATTGGACATCCGTTGTACGAGGGGCCTCGTGCGAATGAGCGGACTAAGATCAGAGTAGCAGATGGGTGGTTTCTAATGGCACATTCGTACAAATGTTTGGTACTTGGCCTGCAATGAGGAAATATCGATCGGTCAAGCTGACCCATTCTCTCAACGCCTCTTGTCTCCCACGAGAACTGCCTCAGATGATAAGGCCGTATATAGAAACACCGCATGAAAATGGTGGAGAACTCACAAATCAACCAACACAATCATGAGAACTTCCAAAACATGCCCCGAAGCAGATATACACGCTTTTCGGCCAGCTTCAGCTCAACGGACCACCGCCAGTGACAAAGCAGGCGTTCCAACAAGCCCACATCCACGTGGACCATGTCCTCTCCCAGAAGTCCGATGGTGAGGAGTCCGCAGTCTTTCCCATATGGGAAAAGCATGGAGTGACATACCAACGCTATGCCTATGGAACCAGCTCATATTTCGAGCCACTGCGTTAGCTCCCACGATACACGAAAATCGAACATTTGGATCTCAGAACCTTTCGTCGGGGGTCTAAACAGCCGGTACTAGCAGCGAACGCGCTTCTTCTCTCAGGCCGGCTGACTTGCTGTGGGAACCGAGCTGTCTAGCTTAACGGCGCCGAATTGTACACTTGCACCCAACGAAACACGCCGTGTCGAACTTGCGCGTCGGCGTCCCTTTCGGAATGAGCATTGGCATGTTGTGTAAGATCACGCTGTTCGACGCCGAGTAACTTGAACGCTAAGTATGGTGGTTCACCAGTTCATCCTGGGACGGATGGCCCCCTACGATCGAGTTGTACGGGCAATCCATTGACTCGTATCATTTTGGTTCCCAGAGTTCTTCCATAACAGAGCCTTTACCTCTAGGCAATCACGGCTTATGATTAGTGCCGGGAGGGTCGGAATGCCGAATTCGGGAACGGTGTCGAACACCAGTATGAGAATACGCTTCTGGCCCAGCGACATGGCCAAGGGAAGAGTAACGGAACCACGCGGTTCGGCAACACTAGAGAAGTGTCGATTCTGCGAGGGAGGTATTACCAAGCATGAAGAACTTGTAGGCGAGAATTGCCTTCCGCTATCACTGATATCCACCCCCTCGTCTCGGCATACCTCACTCACAATGCCATGCAGACGTTGAGGAGAGACGATGGTTCGTCGCCGCCGTCGAAACCCTCGGATGTGTGAACCGACTGAGGCAATCGACGGCAATCAGGCGGCTGACAGGGAAGTCTACCTAGTTGTTTGTTATCGAGCTGTTCCTACTCAAAGGACAGCCAAGATTCTACATATCGCAGTCTTCAAGAGTCTTGGCCAACCCCGACCGGGCTCTTGCAACCTCGAATCTTGGCACGGTCTTGACATCCTTAAGGATTTGAGTATCCTCCCGTAGTTCAACACCTAGCGCCCTTCCTGCAGTATTCTACCTTGGTGGCCCCACTGGATAGACGGGGGCAAGTCGCTTTGGCGACCACGGCGGCCAAGATCCATTGTCGTTGTCATTGGGTGGCCACACCTTTCGTCCATCGCAACGATGACACCTCGACCCGTTCCTCCTCAGACAGATGCCAGGAACAAACCCACCCCCCGCCGGGCGAGCGACGTTGTCGGTAATCAGCTCAACCTTCATAAATCTGCAACCGCCGGCCGACAGAGACGCTGCCGGCGGGTTGTTGAAAAGCTCGCCAGCCCAGGCAACCGCAGCTCGAGGCATCCCCAAGACGATCCTCTCCCACCAAACTACATCACAATCACTCGCATGCAAATCTCTTTCCACCTTCCTCTCAACATTGGTCTCCCAAGAAAGTGACTCAAGAGAAGAGCAAACAACTAAACTCGCGTTTGGATTCCAGTCGTTCTCCCGCCTCTGCCCCACCCGTGCCTGACCCCAGGTATTCACAATACAGTTACATGATTGAAGAGGAAAAGGAAAATAAGTTTCATACGCTCGTCCCCTTCTTCTCTCTTTAAACCCCCCCCCTTCACGCCCTACACGTATTCATTCCATTGACACCTCCGTGTTTTCCTCCCCCCCTCCCCTTCGTAGGTCTTCCCGTCCGACATCCCCCTACCCAAACATGGCGTTCGCAGGTGGCATGCATATAAGTCGTCGTCTTTCATCCTGAGAGTCCCTCCAACCCCCCCTTGTTCCCCTGTCCCTCCCAGAAACGAAAAGGAAAATAGACCCCCAACCGTCATCCAGATGTAAAGAACAAAAAACCATACCAGACCGCCATGGCCACCGCCGCAGATTGGTTTTGCGCCCTACGTGATGCTGGAACCAAGGACTTCCCCGAATCCCAACTCCATACGTCACCGCACAAAAAATACAGACAGGAAAGCAAATTGCCATTTCTTTTCTTTTCGTGTGAAAAAAGAAACGAACCTGGTCTACTCCCAGCGAGGTTGAGTTTTCTCCTTCAGAAAAGGTAACAAGGGGGAACTTCAGGTCCCCCCCGCGGAATGTATAGACGAAGTATGCAAAACCGAAGCCCAGTGCCGCATTGGACCCCCTTCGAGAGCAAGTCACCGTGGCCAGTCCCCTCTCCCCCAAAAGTCTAACGCACACTGACGGCTTCCTTATCCCGCTCGCGCAGCCCCGGTTCAGCAGGGATGGGCATGTGGAAGCTTATCTGGAACCTCCAAAGGCAAAGCTGCCGAACACTCCGCCTCCTCCACCCGGCGTCATTGGCCCCATAGAGATGCCGTTGGTGTTGTGCGACTGCGCGGCGGGTGTGCTCACGAGGCCAACACTGGCGGTATTGGGCGTGCTTGGCGCTCCGTTGTGCTGGCCGTTGGAACCCTGGCCTTGCGCCGAATCCTGGCTGCCGCCGTTGTTGCCAAACGGCAATCTCTCCAAGACCAACAGCTCGGGGATGCCCAAGCCCCAGACCTTGCCGACGTGCTCTTCCGGGATTTCCCCGTTGAAGATCTTATCCCGCATCTGGAAGAAAACCTTGCCCGTGAGGAGGGAATCGGAGCCGGCCTGGTGCGCATTCCCCACGCGCTTAATCTTTAGGGAATCAGCAATGTTCTCGAGGCCAGACTTGTGCTCAAACTTCTGGAGTATGTCGGCGCTGCTGGGGTCGCTGGGGGTCAGGAGCCCGGAGTTGTGGAGCCGGATGGCATGCTTCATAAGGTGCTTAACATCATAGGCTGACGGGAAGTACAACTTCATGACTTGATCGAAATCCGCCTCGTCGTTAGGGAGGTCGTTGCAGGTGAGGAGTTTAGTAAGGTAGCCAAAATCGTAGCCTCCGTGGAACGAGATCCATTTCACGTTGTCGAAGCATACGAGGCCGGAGGGGATGAGGAGGGAGGCGAATTCGTGGGGGTCGATGCCGTCCCTCTCGAGAGAGGCAAAGTCGATTCCGGCACTAGATAATGACTCGATCGATTTCTCGTTATACATGTCGTCCTTGACAGAGAACTTGAAGTTAAACTGCCATGCGTAAGGGAATGGGCCTTGTGACGCCGCTCTTCGTTGAGCCGCGCTCAGTTCGACGTCCTGCTGAGAGTTTGGTCGCGCGGGCGGGGTCTCGCCGTCCTCGTTGAACAGCGTCAGCCCGATCTGGATGACCTTGAGCATGTCGACGTTGGTGCGCAGGCATTGGTAGTGGTAATCGCTCTTTCCTCTAAAAGAGCCCATTGGCCGGGACACCACGCCTGGGAATTCCGTATCCTGTAGTTCAGCTCGTCAGCTTCGTGTTCATCGACCTGGGGTGCTCTGCAGGCCTGCTAACCATAGCGATGTAGGGGTACTTGTCGACAAGCTCCCTCAGCACCGCCATCTCCTCGTGGAGGTTGTGCTTCCACACTTCCCTTATCCTCCCCTTGTTCTGCGTCGTCCGCGTCGGCGCGGCGCCATGGTCGAGCGCGAAGTTGTGTTGCGACTGGCCGTGCTGTTGCTGCTGCTGCTGTTGCTGTTGCTGGAGGCTCGCTGCATGCGCAAAACCCATTCGCGCAGCATGGCTCCCCAGCCCGGTGTCGGCGCCGATAGGGAAGCCGCCGTTCAGGCCAGGGGTGCCGCTGAGCACGTTTCCGTTCGTCGAGAAGGGGCTGATCTGGGCGGCGTTCGCGTTGAGGTAGGAAGGGTTGGCACCCAAGGGCGGTCCATGGCTAGGGCCATGACCTTGAGCGTGGGAGGGGAATTGCTGGTGGTAGGGCGAAATGGTGTTTGGCCCGCCAGGGAACCTAGGCAGCTGTGGCGGCATAACAGATTATGCCTCTCGTGAGGGTTGTACAAAAGAGTCGAGATTCACCGTATCGTCGAGCGAAGGCGTGTTGGGGTTTGAAGGGCTGTGGACGATCCACGGCCCTGCATTTGCGTCTGGAGATGCGAGTGGTGGACGGGGGCTGGCAGCAAAAGAGCTCGCCGTCGGTCGTCGGGATTTGGTTCGGTTTGCGGAGGAGGGCCAAAATTTGATTCGGAGTATCGATGGATTCGTTTCGATTGATGTAATTCGTCCGGGGGTCGTGCGAGGCGGAAGCGCTTTCAAGAACGTCTGGTGATCTCGGATTTGGACAGAATGCGTGAATGAGGCCTGAAGGCTTGCTCTGGTCGACCGTGCCATGGACGTCGAGGGGTGGTCTGTGCGGGGCCTTGAGCGATGCAGGTACGTACCGCGGTACTTGCCGACGACAACATCTCAAAGATCTCCAATCAGCTTCCTCCCAACTCGACTGACCACCACCGAAGCGTCCATTGTTGTACGGCAAGACGATATCAACACAGCGATCATGCAGCCAACGAGGTATTCGCACTCCGAGGAGCTCAATTGATGTTGGAGGCACGAGACCGGACCACTGACACCCCTACGATATCAGGTTAGCGATGGCGTCCGTCCGCGGACAGAAGCCCAACGTCACCGGCTTCGACATGAGGGCCTTCAAGGAGGCCGCCGGCCAGCCCAGATACGACCCCTGGGAGAGGGCGTCAGTATACCCCCCGAAATGTTCATTCGGCGACACTGCGGCAGCTGCTGACGATTGAGAAATACAGAGAGGCCTGGAGATACAAAGGTCCCTTCACGAGATTCAACCGTTTCAAGGGATCCTTCCCCGGTCTCGGCATCGCTACCGTCGCCTTCGCTGGCTACTGCGCCTACGAGTACTTCTTCTTGGCCGACGACCACCACCACGGCGACAGCCATGGCAAGGACCATCACTAGACGGTTGCAGACGGCGAGAGGGCGAGGAAGGACCAAGGGGGAGGAACGAATACTCCGATGTACATTTACCTCTCGAGCCGGCAGACCGGCTCGCTAGAAGGGTCTAGACGAGGACGAATTGTATTCCTGCGATTAAGACACAGCGTAGCCATGTGACGTATCTAGAGATCTGTGGGTTGTGATCGTCAAGGACTATCGGTCGGAGACTTTGTCTTCGATGTTTCAACAGCCTAGTGGACCGGGTCAAGAGGAAGAAACTGCTGGCCTCGTATGTTCAGGTGGTAGAAAGTGATAGATCAAGCATTCTCGCAAGTTCCCGTACGCCCCAGGTTCAAGGCCCCATACTCGAGGCTGGCAACCGTGTAGGGTCGTCATCGCCGGCGCAGCTGTAAGGTCGAACGTAGGCAACGCAAAGCGGAAGATGAGATGGCCTCTGCCAAACGGGCTTGAACGCCCTCCCTTGCCTTTTAAGCTGGGGTACCTGTACTATCAGGATGGCCATGCAGTAAGCCGAGCAGCCTGCGGTGGCGCCCCCTCTCTAGGAGCAAGCCCACATGCGTCACGTAAGAGTTATATCGCCCTTCATGTCTCCGGCTTCTTTGCTCATCCGCTCTCCCACCGTCCTTAGCAATAAAGAAGGGGGGGGGGGGGGGAAGAAGGCATGTCGTCGTCCCGGGCACGTAGTCGTAACACAGGCGTTCGTTTCAACCTCGCCCGCCATGCCACAAATCTTATCCTCGTGGCCCTCGCCCGCTTCCCCTCGCCACATCCAAGCTTCCTGTGCAACAACGCTCACGTGCTCTTCCTTGGGTCGCTTACGCCGCTTTCGAATCAAGCTTCTAACTCTCCGACCTTGACGACATGTCTAGAGGCTCAAGTCGTCATGACATGCACGAGGCTTACTTTGACGAAAATGCGGCTGGCGCAGGCCACCCACCCGATCACACCACAAATAGAGACAGGAGTCATCAGATCCACCGCACATGTTCGACAATGTGGTATATTCTCTAGGTCTCGACTCATATGAGGAGGTGTATGGCGTGTATCGACAAAACATTAACAATGCCAGCTCATTGGTATCGCATTTTCCGTTCAGCACCCTCAAGGAAACCCCATCCAAACAACTCCGTTTTGAAATGGCCAAGTAAACGCCTTCATGCCGCAGAGACCAAACTTCTATCTCGCGGGTACATCACAGAAGAAGAAGAAGAAGAAAAGACCGATCAATCGAGCCCAAGGCCGTTGACCGCATCCAACGCACTTTCCACACACGTTTCCAGCTCCGCCACACGATGCTTCAGCCCACGGTTCTCGTCCCTCAACAGACTGACGGTATCCCACGCAGCCCGCTCGTCTTGCCCACGGCAGTTCGTGCATGACGTAGGGCCGCCCTCCTGATTTGCGGCGTCGCCAGTGACGCCTCGCATGAGCTTCTGGAAAACGCTGGCCTGCTGGGGCGGGGGCTTCTGGACGGACGACCGCGACGCCCTCGGCGGACCGAGCGTGTTGGCCTTTGCCGATTGCGGCGTCGGTGACATCTCCGCGATGCTCCCTTCGAACACGCTCGGGGCGGCGGTGGTGGGGCTCAGCGATCTCGAGAAGACGCTGGCGCCCTCGACGCTCTCCTCGTCCGTGTCGAAGCCCGCGCTCTTCCTCCACTTCCGCCTGGCCATGTCTTCCTCGACGCCGAGATCTTCCGACATCGACGACCCTTCCGAGAGGGGTCGATTTCGTTCGCGCGCCATCCGCTCTTCGTGCCTTGCCTTCTTTTCGGCGTTGAGTTCCGCCATGAGCTGCTGCATCGACTGCTCCTGCTCGGCAACCTTGGAGGCCATATTTTCCAGCTGGACCCTGAGATGCTGAATTCGTGTATCCGCCTCGTCGCTCTCCTCGGCCTGGGCGTCTTTCTCTGTGCGCAGCTCCTGGAGAGCTGCGTTCTGTCTTTGGTAGGCGCTTTGAAATCTCGTCAGCAGGCCGACGGCGGTAGCCTCGAGGTTCTTGAATGCCGCCGGCGAGAAGGCGTCCCGGTGGGTGGGGGACGAGGGAGGAAACAGAGCATCCTGAATGTTTAGTGAAAGCAGCTCTTCGTCCTGCTTGGGGTCAACCTGGGGTTGGGTGTTCTTGGCGAACGGTGAACTGAAGAAGGCGAACCGTGACGTGCTCGGCGAAGTGCCTTTGGGTGCGGTCTCGGTATAGCCTGTTTGTCCTTTGCGTGGCCCGTTGGTGGGCGTCCCTTCCGGTGTGTTTCCGTTCCTCGCGGCGGCTTGGTCTTTTGCGTTGTTGTTTTCCGGTGTAATCGGAGATCCAGCACCCAACCAGCCGCTCAAGATGCCCCCTCGTCCGTCTGACGATCTGCCACCACTCTTGCTGTCTCCTGTGAAAGGCATGTTGACCGATAAGGGACGGCCACTCCCTCGCTCAAAAGATGGCGAAACAGTGACTTGTGGGATGGAAATGCTGTTGCTGTTGTTGTTGTTGTGGGAGGAAGGAAAGTTTGGGACTGATTGCTGTCTTTGATGACGAACTGATCGTAGTTGGGGAAAGCTTCGATCGGGGCCAGAAGAAGAGCCAATACGATACGGCTCGGGGTGGACAAGCGGCTTGGTGTTTATGGTAGCAGGGGGAAGAGCGTTCGGAGAGACAAGATCGGCTTCTTCATCGACGCTCGAAGGCCCATGTGCAGGGCGTAGGGGCGTCTTAGTCCCGTCCATTCCAGAGCGCTGTGTGTGTGGGCGTGGGACGGACATTGGGGAGTCGGGTGTGGAGGCGGCGTGACGGCTTAGCATGATGAGTTAATGTTTCGAGTGGATCGGCCAATATCTCTTTCTCTAGGCTTCCTAGCTGGAAGACCGGGGGCTCGCAAGTTCGCAGATTTGATGATAGCGGCCAGGCAGGGAATGTTGAGTGACTGGATCGACTCGGGCCACAAACAACGGGGAGGATCTTCCCTTGAGGAACTAGGACCAACCGGGCCAGACTAGGAAGTTGGGAGGGGAGAACGTTGGAACTTGGGTGGACTAGTCGTTGGCGCTCGTAGGGGCGGTGGTTCGATTTAGACAAAGGGGACGGACCTCGAGCCGAAAGCAGAGGCCGGGACCCCTTGCAAGCGAAGCGTTGAACGGATTGGGACAAGTTGACAGGCGACGGAGGCCGCAAAAGTCGCATGCACCGCGTCTCGGTGCGCTGGCTTGTGAACGCAGACGGCGGCGGTCTGGTCTGCGCAGAGCGCTTGGAGTGCGCAAGCAGCTGCCGATCTAGGACAAGGCTACGAGGACTTTGCCCTATTAGGCGTCGGCGGCGCGTCTAGTGGGAGGCGTCGAAGCTGTCAAAGTCGCAGGTGAGCGAACCCATACACTTGTGGCTGAGATGTGCGGTTTGCTATGTCGAGTCCAAAGACCTAGTCGACGATCCAGAAGGGCCAGGCACAACAGTGTTGTGAACCGTCGCCTCGGGCAGCGAGTTATGCGCGGAGGGGATAAACAGAAAAGCGGGGGTCTCGAAGCGATGCTGCTGCTGCTGCTGCTCGATGTTGATGTGCAGTCAAGGGGATGCGAAAGCGAGTGGACCGTGTCAGGAATGGGGGATAGAATAAATGCCAGTCGACTCGAGACGACTTGGGTACAGGTGGTACTAGTAACAGTGGTAGTGATATGAGTGCTATGTGCAATGTATGTCGGTAGGTTAAATGAGTGGGCAGATTTGGAATATAACAACAAAGAAGCCTGCTTTCTTGGATCCGAGCTGCTGCGTGGTTGGATACAAGTGCTGCAGATGTCAAGAAACGGGGAGAGCCCCCCCTGGTCTGTTGCAGAACTGCGTGTTCAGCTTCCACGAGGTCAAAGGTGGCTGGCTACAGGACGTCAACGTTGGCTGTGACCGAGAGCGAACGACGAGAGACAGGGAAGGGGGGGACAGCAAGAAAAACCTTGGTTACTCGATGCAAAACGGGGCCGAGGGAGGAGGGGGAGAGGAGAACCTCACGGTGAGGTCAGGTCAGGTCCCTGATCAACCAAACAAAGCGGAACGACCGCAGGCGGCAACGACGACGTCAACATCAGCAACTGGCGGTGGTTGGACGTGTCCATCAGTCCCCAGTAAACGAACCCCCTCAGTAGCCCGCTTCCCGGGCCTCGGTACCGGGGGGAGACGAACAAACAGCCACTCAGTCCGGTCCACGCATCGTAGTATCCCAGTTCAGCCAAGTCGTCATTGGACTGCACGCGCCCGTATGGCCCGGCGCAGCTTTTCACAAGTGTTCGTTCGCACATGTCCTTCACAACTTGTTGTTATTATTATTATTCTTGTTGTTGTTGTTGTTGTTGGCGTTGCTGAATTGTGTACAACGCACTGCCCTTTACATGGCTAGGTACCCGGCCCAGTGCACGCCCCCACCCACCGCCGCGCCGCGTTTGGTCCGTGCCGTGCTCTCTCTTGAACCCTGGAAAATCGCCCCAAAGTACTTGTGTCTGTGCAAATAGTGGATTCTGCATTTTCTGCATGTACATCCACTTGCGATTTTGGGGTTTTCGATGGTTAGAATTACAACTATGGCGGTTGCGTAGGTGGTACTATTTGGACAAGACACAGACAGCAGCAAGGCCCAAAGCCGTCTCTCCGGCTCTTATTGAACGAACGATCGACATCATCCGAGGCCGCCGCTGCTGATCTTCCCCCGATAACCCATTACACAACATAAGTTGAGAGAGAGTATGGTTTTTCTTACCTTTATCAGGATCAATAGTTTCCGGGTTTTGTAGTGTGTATGAGATAGTGCGCCAGCATATTCAGCCTCGCCATTATTCTTAGCCGCCCTAGGCCCTAAGGGATGTTCCGAGCCGCCATCCCGAACCTCGAGTAGAGTACCTAACTCTCTCTGCATGCTCGAAACGCCGACGCCCTCTTCCCTCTCCCGTCTGCCGCGCTCAGACATGCGGAGTGCATGCCATGCAGGGCGCCGCCTCCGGTCAAGGGTCCAAGTCCCAACGAGCAGAACCGGGCGTTGGGGACTGGCGCGCCGAAGCCATTGTCTCGTCTATTCTATTCGAAGAAACCGTCCAGACTTCGGGTCCGCGAGATGTCGCTCACCCACTATTGCACAACTAAGTGAACGAGAAACACAGCGAGCTATCGCTGCTAGGAGCTCCGCGTCGCCGTGCATGTCTTAGTGGGCGACTTGGTATATTTGACCACGAAGCACATGCTCTTCGCTGTTGGGTACATCATCTCGATCCTAGGTACGCACGTACCACCCGCAGCTGTTGCGATCCGTGACAGTGATCATGGTATCACTGTCTCCTCCGACGTTCGGTCAAAGCTTGGGTTTGCTATCATCAATCGTTCCGATGCACCACGATGGTCTCCTCCATTGAGAAGAAGGCTTTCCAAGTGGGAAGCGACCTGGGCGTTCTTAAGCAACGTCTGAGCGTTGCTTTCAAGACGGATACGCCTGGGTGGAAGAGCATGTTTAACCAATCTTGGCATTCGATATCTCGACACTTGACAGATGTCACGAGATGATGAAAGCCACAATTGCAGCACGGCAATTGTGGGTCCACTTTTGTGTCCCAGTGCCTCATTCTCATTCGTCACAACAGACGAATTGCAATGTTGATGTTGGCCAACACTGTACTCCAGAATGACGTGGTCTCTTCCTCATCGTCCGCCATGGCAAGTGCTTCAAGCCCCTTGCCGTACTTCACCATACGCATATGGCTAGACCTCGAGATGCCTCTGGCTGGTGGGGGAAAGCCACATCCGACGCCTGCTTGGCACTACGACATGGGGTCCTCAAAGTGCCCGAAGGCTTTTATTTATGCCGGTCGTAATGATGTACGCCCGCGATGTACTGAACCCTAAACCTGGCTCGTGGGATGAGCCTACCAACCCGTGCTCAGCCCATTAATGGTATCCCAAACCAACGAAAAACCCGACCCAGCAATACTCCGGCAGTCTCCACCAAAACCTCCTCCGCAGCGACGACAACCCGTTCTCTAGTAGAAAGACTCGACCATGGTGTCCTTGAGCTTGGTGTTGACGTTGTCCGGGCCCAGGCCCTCGCCCAGTCTGAAGACACTCTCAATCACGCTGAGCTCCGTTGCCGTCGTGTCGAGGCCGGTGACGGCCATCCAGTCGTTGACGACCATGCCGGAACCGACGACGTTGCTGCCGCGGTTGACACTGCCGGCCACCAAGGGAACCTGCAACAAGCTCGAGAGCTCGTCCTGATCCTGTATCGACGTCTTGGGGTGCACGAGGCCACCCTGGTTCGTGAGCGACATGTACGAGCCGACAAGCACGTTGTCGGCAATGGTCTGCCTGAACACCTCAACGCCGAGCACGTCGGCAATGATCTCCTCCGTCTCACGCTCCAGATCCGGGTGGATGAGAGCGATGTGGTCGTTGCATACAATGACGTTGCCGAGGGCCGACAGGCGCTCTTCTATTCTCTGGATGCGGACTTCGTCTGGCAGGGAATTGCGGAGGTGTTGGAGCTCCTGATCTGATGTCGTGTTCGGGACCAAAAGACCCTTGCGGTTACTAGAGCATCGCAGGTTAGACCGACTCGTTCACTGGTGCAGTGCGCCAAAAGGAAAAACGCAGGATCCCATCGAGTGAGACTTACCCAGCTGTTAACCGGCCGATGATGCGGACGCCGGCAATGCTGGCCCGGCAAATGGGGATCACGCCTTGCAACTCCGCCTCGAACACACTGTAAAAGTTCTCGCTAGCGCCAGGAGCGACGAGAGCGTACGAGTTGGTGAGGGTCGCAAAGCAACCAATCCTAAGGAAAAGGTACAGCACGGGTCAGCACATCTGGTCTGGCAGAACATCGCGGTGCAGGTGAAAGAAGCTGCAGCACGATGGCGGGGTCGTTCCGGCGGGGCTTTTTTTTCTCACTCGTTGGAATTCTCGAATTGCGCGCGCACCGCCATGATTGTATTTGTTCCGGGGGACTCGGTATCAACTGTCTGAATGGTGTTGTAGGGTAAGGGTATCGGAGGATACGACAGCAACAGTCGTATGAGATTCTTCGTATGGAAATTCCTGCGCAGCCGTAAGGAAAAAAATATCGTCGTCAAGGGTTCTGTTGTCGGGGTGTTGCTGATGGAATTTTTGCAGCGGCGGAAGTCGCAATTAATAAAAAGCGACAATGGAGAGAGGCCAAAGGTGGGGCACCAGAGCTGCCCGCCGCTTCCACTTCTTCACCTCTCTCTCTCCTGAGACCTTCCAAGGTGCGGTTGGCGGCTGCTTCGCCTGGAGGGGGCGGCTTGGGGCGGGGCTGCGCACACCGAGCGACCTGTGTGGACCCTGATTCGCCTCAAGCAAACACTGGGGAAAAACAAGAGTCAATGGGCTGCTGTGTGGCGGATGAGTCACTCCGCATCATCTAAACCGAGTGAGCTGCTATGGCTACAGGTAGGTTACTATTACTATGCATGACCAACCAGCCAACCAAAACTGCCTGGCCAGAATTCTTGTCGTGCTGCGGATGCATTGCCACTCTGACTCTTCGCCTGCTTTCAGGCCTGATCAATCGTTCCACAGCCGAGCTAGCCCCCAACCAGGTTCAAACCCAGCCATTGTCAGTGCCGAAACCTTGCAGTAGTATCAAACCCCAGGTTTCTGTTCATTGTGGTTCACGCTTTGAATCACACCGTCAGTTCCTGTCATCGTGATTGACGCCTCAATGTTCCATTAGGGAGCAGGCTATTTGATATTGGGCGCCTGTATTACGCCTCTACTGCGCAGCATTAACCCTGTGTAGCCCTTGTCTTCTCGTGGTTGGCTACGAACTCGTCCAAGTCGACGTGTATCCGCAGCCCCTTGGACGACATGGTGTTGAAGACAGATCTGAGTTCGAAATCATCCATGACATTGATGAGCGTCGTGTACGCCTCGAGAGCAAGGTCCTTGGACCATGGGCAATGCCGTAGGCCCCTGAAGAAGACGTCCTTTGCCTTGGCCCTGAACTGCTTCGTGGCGTAGCTGAACTTGATATAGCATCGCCAGATATCCGGGTTGGATTTGCATGCCGGACTGTCCAGTGCCCGCTCGAAAGCTGCTTGTGTGGAGTGCACATTTCCTTTTTGCAGTTCGTATCGGACTGCAAAAACGCGGTTGCTGATGCAGTCGTTACCGTTCGTGAAGGCAACCTTGCGAAGGATGTCTCGAACAGGATCGTCGATGCCAAACGTCGTCGATGCCCAGGAAAAGAGACTGAGGAACATTGTGTTGCGGGGGAAAAGCTCGATGAACTGGCTGAGCTGTTCCCTCAAGTAGGCACGGCGGAACGGTCTATTGCATGATTAGCTTTGAAACTCTAGGGGAGGGCCGGGCCTGCTCACCCTCGGCTGGCATGGTGGTACAGAAGCCTTGCACCAGATTGCAAAAGCCTCTCGTGTGGTGGCGACTTGGACTGACCTCGGAGACAAAACTCCGAAGACATGGTCCATATCCTTTCCATCGCAGATGAGATGCTTCCTTGCGCTTCGGACGTTGGCTCAGAACCTTCCTGTGACGTAAGGTATACAAGGAGTGCAAGGCATTCGGCGGTGATGACAGCATCATCTAGTTGTCCAGTAAGGATTTGGCGTTCCAGGGTGGCCAGGAGTGACTGGTGTGCCTTGAGAAGCTGAGAAGGGGCCGCAACCACGGCATCTCTAAAGGAGGCGTCCGTTGCCGCACACAAACGCGCAACAGCTTGTACGTTATTCCCGGCATGTAGGTCCATCCAGGCCCATGTCTTCCATAGCATCAGTCCGTCACTGCTGTTTGACGTCTGCAATGACCTTGTTAGCCTCAGCCCACGAGAAGACTGGTTTGATTGGGGGCTTCACTCACAGAGAGCAGTCCGGTAGCTGATGTGACAACCTGTTGGCCAACCTCTTGTTTTCCATAAACAACCTCAGCAAGAGCATATGCATTGTATAATTTCAGTTCGGTGGGATGTTGCTTGATGAACGCTTTGGCACGCTTCTTTATGTTGCTGGGGTCGTTGATAGCTTCGATTGATAACGAGTATTCAGCCAGTTCCCCGAATCCCTTCGAGCTTGCCAACAGTCGGAGAGCGTTGGCAAGCCAGGCCAGATCTACTGGCCCATCCGACTTTTTGGATGTGCTTGTCCAGCCGGAAAAGAGCGAAAACCAGTCAGGGCCAGCAAAGAGTAGATCAGGCGACGTTATGAACCGAGATGCGTCTTGTCTGAATACGGGTGTCTTTTTGGACTCGTCCATGACATCGGGTTCATTGGGCTTCCGGATGACATCCTTCTCAAGCAGACTCATATTCCCTGCAACCAGCGTATCGTTCTCGGCTGCTTCCGTCCAGTCACTCATTCGAAATGCCGGGGGCAGGCAGCAAAATAATAAGAACGCGTCAACGAGCTGCTTCCATATGCTAGGAACGACCTGGGACGGTATGATGAAGAGCATTTCCTGAATGTCGGAAAACATTACGACGCGGTATGGATCCTCTTCGAGGACATCATCTGTGGCTCGCGCTGGGGTTCTCGAGTTCGTTGATCGAAGCCGTTCAGTTGCACCCCAGGACTTATAAACGTCCCGAGATCCTTGGACGGAACCATCGTCTCTCCATGGCGCTGCGAGATCGACGGCACCGTCTGCTTGGACGTAATGGTTCCAGCCAAGAGCACTCTGCTCCCCTATCCGCGGGGCTTCATCCTCCCAAAAATCCCTGAAGGACTCGAGTATCTGGGATGCTGTCTTATCCTCGAAATTCGATGGTCGTTGTAGGTTCAGTTCAAGGAGTGCCTGCCATGCAGCAATGGCTAACTCGCGGAAGCCAGCGCCGTAGGCAAATCTCGTGACCCTGAGAAACACGAATATCATCTGCCCGTAGCGTGAGGCGTCTGAACCATTTGACAAACAGCCAGGACCGGGTGACACGGAGACCTTGGATTGCTTGGAAACAGCACGCAGTCGGTTGATATGCATAGCCTTGATGTCAGTGTACTGGAACGTCGATAGACTCGTAAGCTTATGGTCAACCATGGATTTCCACAAACAGAAACTTGAGTCGTATTTCTTCGCCACTTCTTCCCAGCGACTGTCAAGTTTCGAGGTTGACCAAACTCTAGAGCCTTCGAGCATCAGGCCGAGCAGCAGCCGCTCCTCATCCTCAGGCTTCTTTGCCTGAGCTAATGCAGACTCGAACATTGATATTTTAATTTCCGCGAAGCTGTGGACTTCGGCTTTCGTTACGTTTCTGTCCAAGCTTTGCCCAGCGTTCAAGAGTACGTCCTGATGCTTGATGAGCTCAAGCCAAGCCTCAATATTCTCGGGGTGTTCTTTGACTTGGCGGGATAGTTGAATAGAGCGCTGCTTGAGAGGATTGTCCATATCAAGGTCTAGCTCCTCTTGGGAATCGGAGTCAAAGTCGATGTCGCTGTCGGAAAACTCGTGGGCTTTAGCCTTGCCCTCGATGGATCGGTAAGAGGGTCTTTCGTTCCCAGAGGATTCTGGCTCCTCGGTGCGTCGTCGCTTCGTGGAAGCACTCAGTGGAACAAACTCTTCTTCAGCGTCGCGTGGTTCGTTTTGGCTGGTTTGGTTCCGTAGTCGTATGCGCTTCGGCTTGCCTCGGTGAACCTTGGGCTGGAACAGCGCCCTATCTCTTAAGGTCGAACTGCCTTCTCCAGGCATTCGAATGCTAAAGCGCTCCTGTGGGCCATCTCTATGGAAGGACAAGTAGCCATCAGAGCCGAGGACACGCCCACGGTATCCACGACGGTATGTTGGCACGCGCGAACGGTCGTTGCCACCGTATCTCCTGATGAAAGGATCGCCCTTTTTGTCAAAGAAGAAGAAGCTGCTTTCAGTGGCTTTTTCGTCCAGGACTCTGGGCACGTTTGACTTCTCAACGACTGTCTCCTCCTGAGTGCGGCTGTGACTACCTTTGCGATGGTGGTGACGATGCTCAGAGCGATGCTTCGCACGGTCGTGGTGATGCCGGGACTCATGGCGAGGCCGTTTCTCCCTACTATGCTCATCCTCCCCATGCTTGCGATTTTGTGAATCTATGGTGTTTGGAGGCGGAGGAGTTGCAGTTTTGGGTTTAAACGACGAGAACTTGGGCACCGTCAACCTTTTCCCCCCAGCCTCAGACATGTTGACGACGCCGGTCTGCACCTCACCGAATCATAGTCACACCCGAATGGAACCCAAGATCGAGACTTTTGGCTGTTTACAGTGGCGGACCGATTGCGCACTATCACTTGGAGTGTAGTAGCTTCGGTTGCCGCCTAAAAGTCGCCGTGACTTGCCGTGGGTTGAGGTACGTCGTTGAACACTGTGGCGCGTGGCGCGTGTCGCGTCGTTGACTCAATGGTGGCGGAAATAGAAGCCACCAGCAGCAACGCTTCGGGAACGCAAGGCAGTATTGGTTCTCACACTGTGCACGGTATGACAGACCCTACGCAGTAGGCATTGCGTTGCACCGTCTAAAGCGGTTGGGCACGTGTGTGTTGCGAGACGACTTCAACGGTGGATTGGTACATCAAACCAGCTGCATATGGGGTTCGCGGTGCGGCTGGCCACTGGGGAAATCGACCAGGCCCGGGATGCCGGGTTCGTCTTCTGGGCCGCGGCTTAATTGTCTCTGAACCAAAATATTAGAAACAAGGCCAAACGAAACCCTCCCTCGAGTACCAGCCGACTGGTCTCGGACGAGTGCAACAGTCGGCGACGTCTTTGGTCTTGATGGTGAGGGTGTGATGTCTTGATGGACCCAGCGTCGGGTTAGTTGGCGGTGAATCAATGCTATACTCAAGGTATTCGAACGCAGGGTCGTCTAAAGACCATCAAGAAACCCAACAAAGCCGGGAAAACTCCGAGACGGCGATGCGGAGAAGGCCCGGTGGTGGAACGGTGCGCTGCAGAGTCAACGGTTGGAAGATGGGACCATGGACAGGAATAGCGATGCGATTGGTTTGGGGTTGATTGGATTGACTCGTAACCTTGAAGGAGGTGGGATTGGAGACGGAGTGTGCGGAATGTTGGAGAATGAGGCGGTGACACGGCGGGCAGCACTCCCTCAGCTTTGAGGGTTGCCATAGCGCAATCTCAGGGTCTTGCTGTCGATAGGTACCAGTAAGTAGGTAGGTAGTTATGGAGTCTGACCGTTTCGCAAGGAATTGCGCTAGCGCCAGATAGTATAGAGCATCAGCCAATTACCGCCACCAAATGTCTCACAGAGGCATCCACCCCTAAAGGGTCAGCCGGTGCAAATGACCTCACAGCCAAGGAGTAAACCACACCCTTCGTTCTGGTAGTGTTTGTCTGGTGGATCACGTCCTCATCTTTACCCGCGCGTGCCCCAGTGCACAGCCCAACCAAGACTTCCTCGGGGGGTGGGGGTGGCCGGTCGTTTGGGATAGGAAAGTGGATGGCTGACTGTCTCGACGCGACTTGTCGCACCTTCCAGACAAATGAACCCGACCGATTAGGTACCAGGCCCGCTTGATGCTCTCGATAGCTTCTTGTCTTCTCCTTCCTCCTTCTTTTCCTCACGAGTCTGCTTTCCTCACTTACCCGCTCTCCCTTCTCATCCGCCCCATCAACCCGCTTGGCAGCTGTGCATACTTACTGTTAGTGACGCAAAACACGCCAAGGAACATGTCTCGCCCACGATAGTCAGCCGCCTTACACTTCGTCGCATCTGACACCGAACCCTCCTTGTCGTGATCAGCCTCCCGCCTCACCCATCTTTACACTTGAACTCGCGGGTGCCCGCGACCTTGGAACCGGAAGGATACGAGCCAACATTGGTTCACGTGCTAAGCCTAATTATACTTCGACCCAGCCAGCTTACCCTACACCCATCCGTCCTCGCCCCTGATCGTCCTCCCGAAAAAAGGTGTCCGTCTTGCTTACCTACTTTGGCATACCGACTTCTAGGCCCTGCTTTCGACTACGTTCAGTGCCATCCTATCTTATCTTCCTGCGCGGCTGCATCCTTCCTTCATCCAGTCTCTAGAAGTTGCTCGAGCCCAGGAAATCAAGATTCGAAACCAACTTCATAACTCTAACGGTCAGAGCCGCTTTCTTAAGCCCTACCATGGCTAACCGACCGGACGATGACGGTCCTTCGGGGCCACCCTCGCCCATGAGCACGAGAAGACCAAGATTCGGTTCCCGAAGAGGCTCCGTTGAGGTGCCGGATGAGCGATCGCCTCTACTCTTGGGACCAAGAGCAAGGATAAGGCTTCACCAATCCGGCACAGAGAGTCCCAAGCATCTTAAACCAGGCTTGTCGAGAAACCACAGCACCGCTGGTACGTTATATTAAACGCTTTCCTGCCTACGGCTGTACCGAGAATCTGCAGAAGCTAACCAAAATCCCTACGAAGGAAGTATTAGAAGCCTACATCACAGTCGCAACCCATCTATCGGCCAACGTCTCGCCAATTCCTTCTCCGAATATCTCGATCCGATGAGCGAATCGAAACGATCAATACAGCCTCATGAGCGTGTGTGGTATGACCAGTTCACGTCTACTGATTGGGTCCATGACAACATCGTCGATGCTCATCGGGCAAAGGCGCTGCGGATGCGGAAGGGCTTCCGGGGGAGGATAAATGCCATCTTCGATGCCTCCCAAGGTTGGATCCTGAGTGCTGTGTGCGGGTTCGTCGTTGCCCTCATCGCCTACGTTGTGAATTTGTCCGAAGCTACCGTCTTCGACTACAAGTACGGCTACTGTGCGCGCGGTTGGTTTGTTAGCGAGAAGGTACGATCTCTTGCCCATGCATAATGATACTCGGCCGTGCTGACCGGTTCTAGAACTGCTGTGCTAAACAAGGTCCCTGCGAAGATTGGCGGACTTGGTCCGAGGTCTTGCGATTCTGGCCCTTTGGCGATGTCGGGACCGAGTTTACCATTTATATGACGGGATGTGTAGTCTTTTCCTGCCTCGCCTGTGCCATGACCTTGACCACCAAGACCGTGGTACCCTCGGCTTATCGAATGACGACCTTTGATGAGAATCTTGCGGCGGAACTTGCACCCTACGCGGATGAACGTACGGGTGACGAGAGCCCAACCCCCCCAGAAGTCGTCGAAGCGATTGAAGCCGCCGTGCCGCCTCCGATGGTTTACTACTCTGCTGCCGGAAGTGGTGTTGCTGAAGTTCGTGTCATCCTCAGCGGTTTCGTTCTGCACGGCTTTCTGGGTGTCAAGACGCTGATTGTCAAATCTGCTGCACTCATTCTGAGTGTGGCGTCTGGCCTCAGTCTTGGGAAGGAAGGACCTTACGTACACATCGCTACCTGCATAGGCAATATCGCCTGTCGGCTTTTCTCCAAGTATGACAAGAACGACGCCAAAAGGCGTGAAGTATTGTCGGCTGCCGCGGCTGCGGGAGTGGCCGTCGCCTTTGGTGCTCCTCTTGGGGGTGTTCTCTTCGGTCTTGAAGAGGTCTCGTATTTCTTTCCGGCAAAGACGCTCTTCCGCACCTTCTTCTGCTGCATTGTAGCCGCCTTGTCTCTCAAGTTCCTCAACCCTTATGGCACGCACAAGATCGTCATGTTCCAGGTCAAGTACGTAGCCGACTGGCACTACTTTGAGCTCGTATTCTACATTTTGCTTGGAGTGTTGGGCGGCGCTGCGGGTGCGTTGTTCATCAAAGCATCTAAGCACTGGGCCAAATCGTTCCGGAGGATTGGCGTCATCAAAAAGTACCCAATGTTCGAGGTCTTTCTGGTTGCCGTCGTCACCTCCGTGATGGGTTACTGGAACGTACACACCAAACAGCCCGTGGCGAAGCTGATGCTCAACCTCGCGGCCCCTTGTCACGACGGATCCGACCGTGAGGACTATGGCCTCTGTCCAACCGCTACGGACGACATTCCGCCCGTTCTCCTCAGCCTCTTCACTGCCTTTCTCATCAAAGGCTTCTTGACCATCATCACGTTTGGCATTGTAAGTAATATGGCCCTGTCGACCTAGAACAGACTCTAACCTTGCTCCAGAAACTTCCGGCGGGTATCTATGTCCCATCCATGGTAGTCGGTGGCCTCATGGGCAGATTGGTCGGCCACGTCGTTCAGTACATGGTCCTTTTGTATCCGGGATTTGGGTTGTGGGGTGCTTGTGCATCGAAAGAGGCCGGATCGTGCATCCAACCTGGCGTGTATGGTCTCATCGCCGCCGGTTCAACAATGTGCGGTGTGACTCGACTCTCGGTAACCCTTGCCGTCATTCTCTTTGAGCTCACCGGCAGCCTGGACTATGTATTGCCCTTCTCCCTCGCGATTCTGGTGGCAAAGTGGACTGCGGACGCCATCGAACCAAACAGCATCTATGTAGGTGGAAGATACTTGTCGCCGTTGGGGAACAGCACTAATTTCTTACCAGGATTTGTTGACTAACATGAATTCGTATCCGTTCCTCGACAACAAGCACAAGCCCATTTTCACTTCAGACCTGGCCGACATTGTCCCTCGCGTACGTCGGGAAAAGATCATCGACGTCAGCGCCTCTCCTGCGATATCTGCCACCAGCCTTCGCGCGAAGCTCCAGACGCTACACAGAGCCGGAGAGATCGACGGTGGCCTGCCCGTTGTTCGAGACGGGATCCTCGTCGGCATGATCCCGGCCCCCGATCTAGAGTACGCTCTGGACAACCTGGACGACGAAGCCTCGAGCATGTGTCTAATGGCCCATGTCACAAACATTGAAGATTCGGATGATGAGGCGGAGGTGGACAAAACCGACTTCACCCCGTACATCGATCCGGTGAGTAGCAACGATCGGAGTCGTAAGGTCCCACAGCTAATGACATGCAAACAGGCTCCTGTGGCACTGGACATTAGATCGCCCATGGACCTCGTATATGAATGCTTTGTCAAGCTCGGTCTGCGCTTTGTGTGCGTCTTGAAAAACGGACGATACGCCGGCATGGTAAGTTTAACGAAGCGGCCTTGACAAGAAGGGGAGGCTGACAGTATGCAGGTACACAAGAAGAGCTTTGTGAGGTACATGCGGGAGCTCGAGGAGAAAGAAGGTCACTGATCTCTTCGACAATCAATATTCTTGAGGGGCCTTCCTTGAGCCTCAGCGTCGGAAAAATACTCGCGTTCCATTTCCAACATCATGCTAGCATTTTCGTCTCGGGCTAGACTGCTGGAGCAGGAGGGGAGACTACCTGTTTTCTGTTTCTTGTTTATCTGTGGCCGTTTCCAAGACGCGCGGTTCAGCATATATGGTTACGGCGTTCATGCATGAATCGGTCGGCATATCGGGGCGGACAATTCATCGAACCAATCTGCATAGCATCATATTTTATTTCTCTTTCGGGTTATTTTACTCGCGGCAGCATCACTGTAGAGTACGTAAGACGGGCCATACTGTCTCCGCATCTAAGCCGTTTGTGTAGGCATAACACCTACAGCATCAGTTGTTACGAAATCACGACGGCAAGTCAAGTCCCTCAAACTGCAGGGCGGAAATGTGCACTCATCGTACCCTGACGTCCTGAACCATGTATCGCGACCTAGTTTGTTTCTCATGCCCACGTATCAAACAAGTTTGCTCGCCGAGGATCCACTGCAATGTACGGGTCGCTGTGGTCGGTGTTACTCGCAAAGTCAAGATACCAAAGACCAGCTCCAGCGCGCTGGAGGTGGACGACCCCCCGACTTGGCTACAGCGTAAAAGACGGGACGTTGGTTTAAAAGAGAGTAGAGGAAGCAGGAAGACAGGAGTAAAACCAGCAGGTTGCCGCTCTTTGTAGTCTTTCTTGCGAACCCGACTGCTCACTTATGGGTTCCCAAGGGGGGTTGGAATTTGGTGGACAAAAGGCAGTGTCATCTGTATGGAAGACCGGCAACGTTTCCCGGTCCCAGTCTCCGGCTCCGTCATCGGCCTTACAGGGTTCACGGCACCAATGGGACACCAATTGGAGACTCGGCGGTGCTGGGCCCCTGGCCGCGTTCGGTTTTCCCACCGACTAAAGGGTATCCCTCCTTATCAATGGAGACGCGCCAGAGACGAGCGTGACACCGAGGGGTTTCCCGGATCTGATCTGAGATTGCGGTGAGCATTGGGATCATGCTTCTCGCCCACACATACAAGACTCGGAAGTTGAGCCGTATCGGGGAGTGACAGGCTGCTCCACCACTGATGGAAGCTGTACGCCTCCAGAAATGAGCCAGTGTGTAGCGGGTTACAGACGCGAGATATCCATCCCCATTCCTCTATTTCCGTTCCGTCTGGCTTCTTTCCAGTCGATGCCACTCATATGCGGTGCAGCGGCCGACCAATTGACAAGAAGAAGTCCTAGGTAATGGGCGAGGCGGTGGCGGCGTAAACCGCGTAAACCACCACCCCCTCCTCGAGAACAGCGCCAGTGTCCGAGCAGCATATCGCTGTATCACTAGCTTTTTGTGTATGTGAGGTCAGGTCCCCCGGCTTTCCTTACGCGGGTCCCCGCATTTTCATCCATTCTGGCACGTAATCTTGGCACGTCTCCCTGTCCATCCTTGGGAGGGGGAGGGGCAGACAGACGTGAACTACCACATTACCTAGTCCCCCGGCTCGAGCAGGTACGAAGCTAAGTCTTGCTGCATGCTGCGGCGCGCGCGTCGGCCGGTCTGATCGTTGGGATGTACCGTCGGCTTGACTCAACACCGGACCGGGGGGGACCAAGCTCAAACCAGACTTGCAGTAACGCCTTTTGCTAGCTATCACACCTCCGCCGGGCAACATGGTGGTGACGAGGAGGGTAGATAAGCCGTGGCCACCCGCCATCTATAAACTTGCCCCTCCCCCGCGCAGAGACGCATACCACGAAAGCGCCCTCCTTCTTTACCTTGTTCTTCTCTCACTTTTTTTCCCTTCTTTCTACAATTGACCGATTGATACCCCGTCCCCAGCTAGACGATCTTGTCCCCTCCGATATCGCACCGCTTTTACTGCATCCAGCCCACGATACCCCGGCGAGCGAGAGAGAAAGAGACGGTGGAATACAGCTTGCGTTGCCGAGAGCCGGTCTAGCTGAGAGGAGAGGGCGTGCGAGAACGACACGCACGCATACACACACGTACAGAGCGAACACAGAAAAGACACACAACCCCCCACAGAGGCAATGGTCTTCACCAGAGCCTCCGCCGCAATGGCGCGCCCTGCCGTCCGGGCGGCCAGGTCTTCGGCCGTCGCCTTCCCGCGCCGGCCGCTCTGCGCCTCCGCCCCGCGCATGGCCGCCGCGAGCCTCTTCCCCGGCGAGCCCTCCAGCCCGTCGCTCAAGACCGAGATCCCGG
Source organism: Colletotrichum cereale (assembly GCA_034509685.1). Taxonomy (NCBI): domain Eukaryota; kingdom Fungi; phylum Ascomycota; class Sordariomycetes; order Glomerellales; family Glomerellaceae; genus Colletotrichum; species Colletotrichum cereale. The sequence continues at coordinate 56,484 of JASUDE010000053.1, read as the reverse complement.
GCCCGGCCTCCAAGAAGCACACTGAGGACCTGCACAAGGTGTTCGACACGCGGAGCTTGAACATGCTCACGGACTACAAGAAGAGCAAGGGCAACTACATTGTCGACGCCGACGGCAACGTCCTGCTTGACGTGTGAGTGGACAAACATCCAAGAAGCCCAAGGGCCGATGAGAGAGAGAGAGAGAGAGAGAGAGAGAGAGAGAGAGAGAGAGAAGAGAGAGACAGACGCTGACACGCAACCTCCAGCTACGCCCAGATCGCCTCGATCCCCCTGGGCTACAACAACCCTGCCCTGGCCAAGGTGGCCCAGACCCCCGAGATGATCAACGCCATCATCAACCGGCCCGCGCTCGGCAACTTCCCGCCCGAGGACTGGGCCGAGGTCCTCCGCTCCGGCATCCTCAAGGTGGCGCCCAAGGGGCTCGACCAGGTCTTCACGGCCATGGCCGGCTCCGACGCCAACGAGACGGCCTACAAGGCCGCCTTCATGTGGCGCCGTCAGCAGGAGCGCGGCGGCTACGACGTCGACTTCACCCCCGAGGAGACGTCGTCCTCCATGGACAACAAGTCCCCCGGCGCGTCCGACCTCTCCATCCTCTCCTTCCGCACCGGCTTCCACGGCCGCCTCTTCGGCTCCCTGTCCACCACCCGCTCCAAGCCCATCCACAAGCTCGACATCCCCGCCTTCGACTGGCCCCAGGCCACCTTCCCCCTCCTCAAGTACCCCCTCGAGGAGCACGCCGAGGAGAACGCCGCCGCCGAGCAGGCCGCCCTCGACGAGGTCGAGCACCTCATCAAGACCTACCACGTGCCCCCCGCCGCCGTCGTCGTCGAGCCCATCCAGTCCGAGGGCGGCGACAACCACGCCTCGCCCGCCTTCTTCCGCGGCCTCCGCGAGGTCACCAAGCGCCACAACGTCCTCCTCATCGTCGACGAGGTCCAGACCGGCGTCGGCGCCACCGGCCGCTTCTGGGCCCACGACCACTGGGACCTCCCCACGCCCCCCGACATGGTCACCTTCTCCAAGAAGGCCCAGACCGCCGGCTACTACTTTGGCAACCCCGAGCTCCGCCCCAACAAGCCCTACCGCCAGTTCAACACCTGGATGGGCGACCCCGCCCGCGCCATCCTCTTCCGCGCCATCGTCGACGAGATCGACCGCCTCGGCCTCGTCGAGCACACGGCCCGCGTCGGCGACTACCTCTTCGCCAAGCTCGAGGGCCTCGCCGCCAAGTACCCCGGCCAGTTCGCCAACCTGCGCGGCAAGGGCCAGGGCACCTTCATCGCCTTTGACAACCCCCGCCGCGACGAGTTCCTCAAGCGGGCCAAGGGCCTCGGCATCAACATCGGCGGCTCCGGCGAGCGCGCCGTCCGCCTGCGGCCCATGCTCATCTTCCAGGAGCACCACGCCGACATCCTCATCGAGGCCCTCGAGAAGATTGTCAAGTCGTGGTAGGTGGAGAATGGGCGAGAAAATAAAAGAAAAGGGAAAAAAACTAGCCATGCACGCTTGGGTCTCTTCTTCTCCTTCTTATTTATGCAGTGTCCTTTCTTCCTTCGCCTTTTCGAAGCATCATCATCATCATCATCAGGGGTTCGTTATCTGGTTCATTGACCTAGCGTATGGGACTGGTCTCCAAAATCAAAAGGGGCAAAGAACGGGTTGCGTTCAAAGATAAAACCTATCTATAATCCCAAATGCTTTTCCTGTTGCACAAACTGGTTGGTTGTACGTGAGATGACCCGTTCCCACTTGCATGACAGTCGCCTAAGCGTATTTGTATTTCTGGTATCGTGTGGAAGTGACTCTTTGGTATATCATACAACCCGACCTACGTACACCCATGGTACGTATTCGGGCGGGCATAAACAGACTTAGCCACCCTGAGCCGTGCCCGTTCGATGAACATGGTAGGCCTATAGCGCGATGGGATCCGGTGTACCCTTGCTTATAGCAAGCATGCGTCGTTTGTTGTACACAGGGAGGTCTGGCCCCCAATGATCCTCCCAGGCTCGTTGAGCCACACGCATTCGTACATCCAAGAAGCTCCCCGGGCGCGGAACTGGCGTACGGCTTTACAGTCGGTAATTGCAGGTAGTGTTCGCCGCCTCGCTGACCTCTACCTCGCCAATCCCTCCTGTTGTAGATGACTGATGTGTGGGATGGCCTTTTGCTTCTGCGCATCTGGTAGCTGTCCGCCCTCGTTGTAAGGGTCGCGAGGTACTTCGTCAGATGGTCTGCGTGAGGCTTGGCTGGGCGTCGATCGCGCCGAATGCGACTTGTGTTGTTCTTCTGTCAAAAACGTGCTCTAAGCAGCGGTCAGATAGATGTCAAGGTAGGCGAGCGTAAATACCTACTGACTGTGTTTTTTCGGATAACCTTGGGCGGCCGCGCTTCCGCCTTGTTGGTTCATTATGTCCCCCCATGGCTGGACCGGGCGACAACCTGTAAGCGGGGCTTTCTGCCGGCGTCGTTGGGCTTTCTGCCATCAGAGACCGAGGTGCGGGTGCTGGTGCGAGGGGAGTCAGGTGTTGTGGCAGCAAGGGCCGAAGCTGCCTGGCCTTATCTGCTCGTGATGGCCTACCTCTTTTACGAGGCGGTAGTGACGCCGGCTGTTGCTGGCTGGGACTCGATGATCCGTTGAGTACCCCCATGCTCTCCATGCGGGTCGGCCGTGGTTGTATACTGGCAAGCTGTGTATTATGTGGCTGCGAAGACGTTGTCAGAACTGAAGGCACAGACATTGACGGATATGGCGTCAGGTTTTGCGTGGCGGAAGCCAAGGACGGCAGCTGCGCTGGCGGTTCCATCGGAGAAGCTGCAGCTAAACGTTTCGAGGGCTGTTCGAGGAGATCATTCATGGATTTGCGCTTCAAATCTGGTATCCTCATGGGTCCTTGGAGTATTTGCCCCGTGACGGCCAGGCATTGTTCCATGGTGCGGCCTGGTCCGCCACTGTTAGTATACTAGGGCATCAGATGAAGGCAATGCTGGAATCGCAACATACCACTAGGTAACTGCATCTTAAGCCAATCCGGTTCGACCTTGTGTGTTTTGAGAAATCCTGCTAAAAGACCAACATCCAGGTTGCTGGTTTTGATGGCTTCCGCAAGGATGAATCTCTGCGATTGAGCTGTGGATCAGCATGGAAACCCCACAAGCAATTGGCGATGGCTAACCTTTTCCTCCCCCGTGAAAGAGTAAGCCATCGTGAGAAGTAGAAGGGCTGAAAGCTACGTAAAGAAGTGTCATGAAATATGAAAGAGAAACTTGTTTATCCAAAGAGGCAACAGGGTAGGCATTTGCGACGTAGGTTTGGCAAACGAGGGTCTCGGCGCTGTGAGAAGGTTAACGAGCGGCCGATGTGCCGTTGAAACGGAAGTGAGCTTCGAATGCACGGTCAAGAGAGCGAGCGGGAGGTATTGACGGAGCCGGCACCGTCAACCGAATAAACCGTGCAATGTAGGCGAGCTTTCACTCTACCAGGCAGGCAAGCGCTGGAGCAAACAACAAATGCTTGTCGCAGAGACCGATAACAACAGCCGCCAGGAGGCTTCGTTCTGTTACGCCCCGAAAAGAACGTCGCTGATTGTGCCTTTGAGGCTAACAACTAGTTATGACGCAGCTGCGTTTAGAGAAGAAAGGTTACTAGGCCGGCGCAAGCGCGCGTTCTTGACCTGAAGTCACCGTAAACGAGACGTCGTACCACAACGCTGTCGAGGGGAAGTTGAACAAGTCGCGAGGAGGGGGTAACACAGCCTAGAGAAGTCGTGTAGGAGGTGGAGGCTTCGATTGTTTCGTTTGCTTCTGGGGATCTGGACCGCGGGATGCCCTGCACGGCGCGCACTCGGGGACTTGCTGGCGTGACTGGGGGCTAGAGGCGTGTTTTGCGCGTGAGAGATAGAGAGACACACCAGGGGGGACCAAGCAAGACAGGTTTGCCGAGTCGCCAATTTCGCGTTAGACCTGTCTAGGAGAGCCTTTCCAGGGTACTGGTTCAGTCCAGATTTGGGACGGCGTCTTTGGAAGGTTACTCGCAGCAAGGGCGGAATGGAAGGTCCTGGGAATTTTCGAATGTGTTCCGTCTGGTAAGACACAGGCGACAGGCAAGGCGAATACGGGTTGTCCGAATATCTGTGGTCACGGGAGAGAGGGAGGCGATTCTGTCAGTCGAGATTGCCAGCAGGCCCTCCCTCGGCGCGTGAAGGATGTGCACACTGGATAGATAAGTCACAACCCCAACAGCGCCGTTGAACTCGCTGGAGTGCTCTAGTTAATGTAGAGTCGCAACGTCCAAGCGATGGTGGCTGGGGCAGGTCGATGGACTGACAGCGATGAGTGACAGTGACGGCGCGCGTGCGCTGCGGCTCATCGGAGCAGGATATTAAATGCGCGACGTTGAGATGGAGAGGACAGGAGGCTTTCTGCGCAACGAAGTTGAAGGGGCGAGATAGATCGGCAAAGACCGAATAGGAACCCGAGCTGGGGTAAGGCAAGCCTCTCGGGAAGGATGCCAAAAGTCGCCTTCGTCGTCGGCAGGCCTGGCTGGGCTGTGCGCTCGCTCGCTAACGGCTGATGATGCACTACGGCACTGCCAATCCGGGCATAAGTTGATGTAAGGCAAGGCAAGGCAAGGCAGGAAAAGAGAGGTAGGCACTGTCGGTGTTGGTGGGATGGGTTGGTGGGTGGGTGGGATGGATGTGGCATAACCTGTTGTGCACATCCGAGCCCAGAGCAGAGAGGCCAGAGTCGGGTCAACGACACAACGACGAGCATGTGGTGGATTCGGTGTGGTGTGAATGATGGAGAGTAGGTAGTGTGTGGTCGGCGCCGTAGCCGTCATCTGTGTCGGCCGTGACTTTTGTGTGTCCATGTCAGAAAGCCGCGTCGGTTTTCCCAAGCCGCCGGTGTCGCTGACGCTCGCTGTCGCTGGTTGTTGCAACAAAACTCGGAGGTTTCTGGCTCATGCATATTTCCTTCACCTCGCCCCTTTCCCTCGCCAAAAGTACGAATAGTCCAGACGTCTTTTGCAGCACGCTCTCTCTCTCTCTCTCTCTCCCCTTCCCTCCTTCTCTCGCTCGTCTAACCCGGCAGTGGTTTTGTCTCACGCGCCTCCCGCGTCTCTTCTTCCGTTGTCGGTTTCTTGCTTTTTTCTCGGCAACCAACCGCATCTCCTGTCCATCTGCAATGCGTATGTCTCACCAGTCCCCAAAAAGAGACGAGAAGCCTTCTGGTTGGCTGAGGTCCACATCCCGGGGCCTCTTTCGTTCGCATCCGAGGTCGAATATGGGGGCTCGACTCTCGTAACTGCATTCCTGTTTGACCCTCACTGGAGGTAGCCAACAATCATATCACATATGACTGCATACGCGATAGCTCCCTTCCCCTTCGCCTGCTGGCTGCGTCTCTGCAACTCTGCAATCAATATGCAATCGACATAGGATATATCCCTGTCTCCCGCCCGTCCTGCACACACGCTTCTGTGCAGCACGGTCCCTCCGCCACGCTGCTAGTGGCTCCGGAATTGGGCTGAGAAGAGCCATACGCAGCCCGTTTGTGCAGAGTGCAGCCTATGAAAGCCTGAGGGGGGAGCGAACGGCCTGCAGATGCAAATGCAGACGCAAATGCAGTGCTATCCTCAAGCCAAAGGGTTGCGTCCCGTGGCCAATCCGATGGATCGACATGTTCGCCTGACTACCTAGTCTTGCTGCCACTTGCAGAACGTCATTGTCGGTGCTTGCCGAAAGCATGATGCTCCCAACCCTTGCACAATGAGAAGCGTAAGCTTAATAAATGAGAGAATAACGCCAGGAAATGTCAGCACTAGCCAACGATTGTAGTCATGGAGGAACGGCCGCTGTCTGTAAGGGAGCTCTTGTGGAAGCCGAATAAGAAGATGGACTTGGTTGTGAAGCAGTAAACACACACACACACACACTCTCTCTCTCTCTCTCTCTCTCTCTCTCTCTCTCTCTCTCTCTCTCTCTCTCTCTCTCTCTCTCTCTCTCTCTCTCTCTCTCTCTCTCTCTCTCTCTCTCTCTCTCTCTCTCTCTCTCTCTCTCTCTCTCTCTCTCTCTCTCTCTCTCTCTCTCTCTCTCTCTCTCTCTCTCTCTCTCTCTCTCTCTCTCTCTCTCTCTCTCTCTCTCTCTCTCTCTACGCATGCACTTGCATTCGCGGTGTCTTTGAAAAACAGGCCAGCAAACACTCATTTGTCTGAGCTCTCTTTTTGGTGGTGATGCTTGCAACTGTTCCAGGGCGTGTGCTCGTGTTGCGCAAAGCGGCCCCTCCCCTGCACCCCCTCCCCCGCCAACTTGGGCGAGTGATACGTCAGCAGGCACGGATACACCTCTGTATCCCTCCTCCCTGTATTCCCTCCCTCCTTCTGCCGCGTCGGCCGCCGTCCTATTCTTTGTCGTTCAAAACCTGCCCGTCGCGGCGACTTCGGACGTTTTCTCAGACGACGACAAAAACAGAAAAGAAAATTGATCGATGTACGACCGAATAAAGATATCAGGGGATTTTAGGGCCCGCGACGAAATCGTGTCTTGTCGCCCTCATTGGCTGCAGCCCAGCGAAACCCAGTCCTCCGGTGACTGGAGCAGGAAACCACTCGATGCCCTCCTCACCAATCATCGTCCAATACCAGCATATGAGCCAGCACGGGGCATGGGTTCGTCACGTCGTCCGCTTGTCAGAGGGGGGGGGGGGGGGGGGGGTTGCGGGGCGAAGAGCAGCGCGGCACGTCAGTGGACGGTGGGCCAAAGTCCGAATCTCCCGCTCGTTGCTGTGAAGGTGAGCGACCCAAAATGTGACCCGAAGGAGAGAATAGCGAAGGCAATGAGGCTGAAGAACCGAATCCCCTATTCTTGCACGCTGACCGCAGACCGATGTCGTTTTCCGAGGCCACTGCGTTCGTCCACCGCCTCTTTATACTCTTTACACAAGTTGGCCACCTCATCCGGCTTCAGCAACGCCCTTGCTGCACAATGAGCTGGCAGCCTCCCACTGGGAGGGACCCACCCCTGTGCGACCCGTCCATGCAAATGGCTCTCCGCCATTCCCACAGTCCCAGATAACAGTAGTCGATGTAGACCTTGCCGTAGCTAGTAGGGCCATATTGTCCCAGTCCGGTCTCTCCATTGGAACGCTCGCCAGCTCCCGCGTGGTCGGGATTGCTGCCTGCATCATTGTGCCTTATGCGTCATGATAATTTGGTGTCTTGTACTTGGGCGTAAGTACGCAGGGAAACTAAATAACCACTTACAGCTTCCAAAGTTTAGCATCTCAGAGTGGCTGTCATGTTCCCAGGAGAAAATTGGAACCCAATCAACGTGCCCATTACAGTGTCTATCGAATAGCGGACAGGCCTGGAAACCAGGTTTGCAGAGGCGCAAAGACGAAGGCGCCTAAACCTCGCACAAATGCCAACAAATGGGTAAGGGGCGCATCCGATCTCATGGGAAGCTGATGAGTTCGAGGTGGTGGTTCCTTGCAAATACCATGCAGACTGGGTGGGCGCAAAGTGTCGGTGAAGCATAGTCGAGAAGATAAGTGCCTTGATGCCAGGTATGAACCTTGGGCTGTGTCTACCTCCCTTGAGACAGATCTTCTTGATCTTGGACCTACCCGACTGTGTGGTCAAAATAATCTGGGGTTCTACGGCAAGAGTTGAGTTCCAGACAAAACTGCCTGGGCTCGCGGATTCAGCTACTTCAGACTGCATCGTTTTACTGATTAAGCCAAAACACAATCAATCACCGTGGACTCTTTGCGTAAGTCAACAGGGAACAAGACTTTCTATAGTCGGCGCCAGGGAACGCCTCAAAACCATACAGGTGACAGCGAGTTCTCTTTTGAATCATTCGTCGGGGTCTCTCGTTTCTCTAGCCGAGTTTGATTGTTTTACAACCGAAAAGCATTGGGCCATCGGGCAATCCAATGTGCTTGGTGGAGGTTCCAGTGACGTGGGATCTCCAGGTTCAAGGACTGTATCGCTGAGGATGTACCTCCGTACCCGTGAGCTTCGAGCTTTCCAAGGTGGCTCGGCTCCAGCACGTTTATTGGGCAGATCTCCCGCATGCCATTTCATATTCCGGGGGATGGGAAGCTACGATCGAATTTTGGAAGTCCAGGCTCCAGACCTCGGGATCCGGCAGGCAAGATAATCCGTGGTAACCCGTCTTACTGGCGGCAGGGCTCCGCTGCAATTGAATTGCTGTTGGTAGCTAATACCAGCAGCCCCCTCAACCACAGGGAAGTGGCTAAATTTGGCCCAAGCGCGACTAGATGGGCTGAGAGTGGCTGCTGTGGTTGGAAACTGCTGCTACGAGATTATCCTCCGCCAGGCCTCCCATCTTTGCGACTTCGCCCTGAATTCACAGATTTTCTTGCCCCTTCCACTCTTCTAGCTGTCAGCGCAGTTTGTTCCAGTGACTGGCGACAGGGGGAAAAAAACTACAATTGCCCAATTGAAATCTCACTTGCCGTACCCTTCGTGCGACGACCCTGCAATGCCGGAAACATTTGGCTCGGACTACTAACCCGGTCTTCCAACGCGCCGTCGCCTCTCGCATCTCGCTCCCCCATTTCCTCCTTCACCCTGCTATTTCCTTCTTTCCTTCTCCACCCAACACCACAGCCGCAGACACATGCGCACCGGCCTGCCGACTTGCAAAACCCTTCGTCTTGTATTTCCGACTTTCTCTGAGCCGTCGCTCCACCTCAGCGCCCTGGACGATACGAATTGCGAGACCGAACCGCACCCTTCGTCTTGCGCACCCGCCCTGTCGAGGGTTTTTGTAACTGCTTGATGGAGGATGAAGCGGTAGCAATGGCGAAGATGGAGGAGGTCAAGATTGAAGAAGGCGGCGCGCCGAACGGTGTCAAGGTGGAACGGGACGCAAGCAAAACCCCGTCGCAGAACAAGAGCAACGAGGGCTCTCGCACCACTAGCCTGTCGCCCGGCAAGGACACGACCAACGGCGATGGTATTTCGACGCCAGGAGGTACCCAGCGACCGAAGCTGTCTCGCAAGGCATCGCAAAAACCCATCAAGCGCGAATCGCCCCTCTTCCACGACCTGCCCGATGTCACCGAGCAATCCTGCACCACATTCCAGGTAATACCCGATTGCCTGTACGGATCCAAGCACATGGGTTCGACAGACAATGACGCTCTCGATTGTGATTGCCGTTCTGAGTGGCGTAAGTTTCCCCGCCCTCCAATCGTGTCCTTTCGCGGTACCGCTGCGAACCGCCCCTTACTGAAGCCTTGAGTGTCTATAGACGATGGAGAAAATTTGTCCTGTGGTGAGGATTCCGACTGCATCAACAGAGCGACCAAGATGGAGTGCGTGGCGGGCGCTGGAAATTGCGGCGATGGCTGCCAGAACCAGAGATTTCAGCGCAAGCAGTACGCCAGTGTTTCAGTCATCAAAACCGAGAAGAAGGGCTTCGGCCTTCGCGCCAACGTCGATTTGCAAGCTAACGACTTCATTTTCGAGTACATTGGCGAGGTCATCAACGAGCCGACTTTCCGACGGCGGATGGTGCAATACGACGACGAGGGTATCAAGCACTTCTACTTCATGTCGCTGACCAAGCACGAATTCGTCGATGCGACAAAGAAGGGCAACTTGGGCCGCTTCTGCAACCACTCGTGCAATCCCAACTGCTATGTCGACAAATGGGTCGTCGGGGAAAAACTGCGCATGGGCATTTTCTCCTCACGCGTAATCAAGGCCGGTGAGGAGTTGGTCTTCAACTACAATGTTGACCGTTATGGAGCCGACCCCCAGCCCTGCTACTGTGGCGAGCCGAACTGCACTGGGTTTATTGGTGGCAAAACCCAGACCGAGCGGGCGACCAAGCTGCCCCTTACCACTGTGGAGGCCCTCGGCATCGACGACGGCGACAGCTGGGACATTGCCGTCGCCAAGAAGCCGCGCAAGAAGAAGCCCGAGGAGGAGGACGACGAGGAGTACGTTAATAGCGTGCAGGCTAGAAGCCTCGACGATGATGGTGCTCGCAAGGTCATGGCGACGCTGATGCAGTGCAAGGAGAAGTGGATTGCAGTCAAGTTGTTGGAGCGCATTCAGCAGTGTCAGGATGAGCGGGTGATCCACTCCGTCATGCGCATGCACGCCTACCAGATCCTCAAGACCACGCTCAACACTTTCATCGACGACCACAATGTCGTTCTCCAGGTTCTCGATATTCTCGACAAATTCCCGCGACTGACGCGAAACAAGATCGAGGGCTCCAAAATCGAGACCACTATTGATGGACTCACTCAATCGGAGCACGAAGAGGTCAGCGCAAAGTCCAAGAGGCTGTTGGACGAGTGGTCCAAGTTGGAGCTTGGCTACCGCATTGGGAAGCGAAAGTTTGACCCCAACGCCTCTGCGACAAACTCCTTCCAAGAGCTACGCAACATGGGCCGTGATGAGGATGTGACCCCCAAATCGACCCCTGACCCCCTGCAGAATGTTGAGATACCCAAGGGTCCCCGAAGCAATATCCCGCAGCGGAACACCCATTTCTTCAACGGTCCTCCCCGCCAAAGACGGCATCAGAACTTTAACAACCATGGCGCTCTACCGGCAGGATGGTTCACTGCGACAGACCAGCGTGGAAACACCTACTTTTATAGCAAGAATGGGGTTACAACCTGGCAACGTCCCACGAAGCCCGCAGACGCGCAGAAGTCGACACCAAAGGCGTTGCAGGAGCAGCAGCTGCTCAAGAACATCATCGATCAGGTCACCAAAGGGCAGACCCCGAGGCCTTCGGCCTCGCAGACGCCTCAACGAGCAGAGACGCCAGTGCAAGAGAGCAAGCCAGAAAAGTGGCGCTCTCTGAGTATCGACAAACAGATGAAGATCTATGAGAACACGGTACGTGATCCACGTCGTGCAAGTCTACGGGCAATTGCTAATCTCTGGAGTAGCTTTTCCCTCACGTAAAGTACGTGATCGACAAGTATAGACACAAGCTTCCCAAGGACGATCTCAAGCGGTTGGGCAAGGATGTCTGCAAGAAGCTCGTCTCGTCAGACTACAAAGGCAAACGCGTGCAGGATCCGACAACGCCACTCGACCAAAAACAAGCCAGGAAGGTCAAGACCTACGTAAAGGATTTCCTAGACAAGGCCATTGTGAAGTTCAAGCACTTTGAGCAGGAGAAGGAAAAAGCGAGTCCTGCGGGCGAGGTTGACAAGCCGGGAAATGCCAACCAAGCCAGTAATGGCCTCGGTACGGATACTGGCGGTGCCGTCACGCCGGTTGATGTCGCTGACGACGTTATGCTGTCAGATATGGAGGACGCTGGCTCGATGGGAAGTCCCGAGCGGAAGCGCAAACGTGGGGAGGAGGGGGCAGTAGGGCCACTGGACCTAACTCCCTCCGACGAGCCGTTGGTGAAGCGCCTGCGAGAGGACGATGTGGAGGACGGTGCAACGCCGCCTCCTCCTCCTCCGCCTCCTCCTGCTGACATGGAATCCACTGCTACTCCTGAAGAGCCAATGTCGGAGGAGCAAAGAGCTCTCAGGGAGCAAGAGGAGGCTCTGATGAGAGAGAACGAGGAATCTGAGAGGCTAGAAGAAGAGGCCGAGCTTACCAAAACTAAGGACGTTGGAGGCGTGCCTCGGGGAAGGGTTGATACGCCCCTTAACGGTCATCCCCGGATTAACGGGGGTGTGATCGTGGCTGGCGATGGAGACGCTGTCGACGAGTCAGCATTCCCGAACACAAGCAACAAGACAGCTCGGCAGCAAGAGGTCCTTGGACACTAGCTGTGGGCTAGGACAGCGGAGACATGACCAACTGGCTCCCATGATGTTAAGAGAGAGAGTGTGCGTGGGTGGGTCGGTGGGTCGGTGGTGGCTGAGAACAAGCGAACAAAAGCAGTCCTCGGCATTGTACGTATAAGCAGGCATATTGCATTTTTTGGAAGGGAACCAGCAGATCCCCCTCCCTGAAGCACCTGGTTTGTGTTGTTACGATTATAATGTGGATATATCGGTCATGGGAATGGTCATGGCCCAGTGAGGCCGTGCTCATTTATTTGCGCAGCTCATTGCTTTTTCTTCTTCTTTCTGTTTTTTTGATCTGGGCGTGGTAGGTCAGGCGGCATAGTCCCAGGCCCAGGCTTAGGGCGCCGAGGTTTGTGTGTGGGTGTTTGTGTGTGTGTGTGTGTGTGTGGGATCAGACAATGGGACTTGGCGGCATTTCAAAGCATGGGTCACATTTTCATCTTCTTCACGCCTCAAATAGGGGCACGTTGAACAGGCAAGGGCACACGGGGCGGCAAAAAAGCATTATGACGAGGGCATGGTATCTCTTTTATTTTCTTCCTTTCTTCCTTTCTTTCATGTCGAGTGGCCCCTCTTAGAGAGGGAGAGCCAGAGCAGGGGGAGAGACAGGGAGGTGGAGGGGGAGCAAATCCACCACTGTATGTGGTCGAATGGCATCAATAGCATTATTTGAGATGGCATTCCGAAATGGAACAAGGTCGCTCGGTGTAAAAACCTGACGAGACCCCTCAAAGGGCCTGATGAGGATGCAGTGGAGGCACGGCACCGACCCCAGTTCATCTCTCTATTCTCCGTGACCTTTGCAAAGTAGGTGTTGTGGAAAAGCCCCTCCCGTTTTGTGTTGCCGTACCCCCCTCCCATTTCCCTTGTTCTTTTTTCTTTCTTTCTGAAGACCGACCGATTCCGTGATGAACGCCGTGCTACCAAATGCCAGAAGTAAACTGCCTTTACAGGAAGGGGCAGATCCGATACTAGATGGGATGTCTTGTTGCAAGTCTGCAAAACTCCTGGACCCAGCATAGCCCTCTTTTCCCTGTTTCCCCCCACCCTCTTTCTTTTCAAGGTCTCACATCAGACCATCAGCAGCACCTGAAGGAGCCTCTTTTTTTTATTACTCGTCAAATCCCTCCTCTACCTCGGACTCCTCTTCGCTGCTGCTCTCGTCCCCGCCGCGCTTCCTCTTCTTCTTGCCGGGCGCCTCCTCGGGTGCCTCGTCCTTGCGCATGAAGACGTAGCTCCGCGCGGGTCTGTCCTCGCCCTTCCAGGCCGCGCCGCTCGCCTCGCCCGTCTTCTTCTCCCTCACCACACCTAGCGTCCGCGCGTGCTTGTACCCGGGGTACGCCTTCGGGTGGAACTTGAAGCTCTGGAGGGACTGCAGCCCCGCGTGGCGGCCGAGGTCCTTGACGTTCCACAGGGTGTACGGGTCTCCCTCGAAGAGGGTGACGACGATGGTGCCCCCGGGGGCGAGGGATGGGATCGCCGAGCTGAAGAAGGCGACAAGGAGCTCTTGGTTGTAGCGGACCTGGCGGTTGCGGTCGGTAGACTTGCCGCCGACGTGGGGGAAGTTGAAGAGGATGCGCTTGAAGATGCCTTGCTTGGAGGGCGCCGCCATGTGGAAGCCGCGGTGGTTGGGCGCTGACTTGCGGGTGAAGGGCTTCATCGTGCGAGCGTCGACGTTGTAGAGGATCTTGTTGTTGTTGGCGACGGGGGGTTTGTACTTTTCGTCGTCGTCTTCGTCAAAGTCTTCCTCCTCGTCGGCGGCGGGATCGCCTGTTCCTTCTTCTTCTTCTTCTCCTCCTTCTTCTTTATCGGCACCGTTGCCTCCCTCCTTTGCAGGTTTCGAATCCGACGGCGCCGCGGGTTTCGACGGGCTCGCGCCGTTGATTAGCGCAATGTTCTCGGCGGCGTGCGGGTACTTTTCCAGCAGCTCGCGTTCGTTCTTCTCGAGGACGGTGGCCGTCACATTGCGGCAGCCATGGTGGGCGGCAAGGCTGGCGGCAAAGCTGAGGTCGCCCTCGCCGATGAGGAGGATGGAGTCTTCGGGCGCAAAGGGGATGACGGGCTGCTGGTTCTGGTGGTACTGCTGCTGCTGCTTCTTCTTCTTGGCGTCGCTCTCGGCGGCGTGCGCGCTCTGGCTATTCTTCTTCTTGTTGCTCTGGGCCGGGCCTCCCGGGCCGTTCTTCCTCTTGCCCGAGTCGACGAAGTGGCTCTTGTGGCTGATGCTGCCGAGCTTGCGCTTTTTGGCCATTGCGGGGTGAGTTGGGCGAGTGCTTGGACAAGGTCGCGCGATCCGGGCCGTCTCTTCGTCGGGGCAGTTCCGATTGGGGTACCGAGATTCAACGTCAAGCGGCAGCGCGAGTGGTGGTCGCGGTGCAAGGTGGGATGTGTAGTCGGTGGTCGGTGGTGGTGTTGCTACCCGTGTCGACGCCGGGGTGTGCGAGTACCCCACGGCTGCTTGTTTGTATCTTGACCGAGAACTTTTTTTTTCTGCCGTTCTTACTTTTTGGCTTTGCGACCCTGTCCGCCCGGCGGTGAATTAGCGTGGCGCGAACGCCCCGGCGGCTCGGGAATTGACGAGGTTCAGCCGTGGTCCCCCCGTCGCCCGCATGTCCGCATTGCTTTGCCCTCGTGTGTGTGTGTCTGTGTCTGTGTGTGTGTGTGTGTGTGACTTTTACAGTGGTCCAGGTTCTGCGTCGCAGTGAGTCTGCCAGCGTCCCCTTTCGCCGGCCCTGTTAGAAACCAACCCCTGGAACGGGAGTGGGATTGGGTGACGCCGGGTTATGGAGAACCGCAGGGGTGTGGGAAGGGGCGACGGAAAGGTATCTGGTACATGCGGTGCCCCGAGGCGAACATGGTGCTGTTCAGGGACTCGCGGACTTTGCACCCGTCGGTGGACACTCGGGTTTGCAGGGAGAAGGAGAATTTCGGAACCCATCCAAGAATACGGTGAGATATCTGAAGCACACGCGCTTTGCATCGGGAAGGCAGGCAGACCGCCGCTGTGCTTTCTATCGATCCCATTGCTTCTTTGGAGCATGTCGTAGTCGTGGTGGTGGTCGTGGTGGTCGGCGTTGTTGTTCGTCCCTTCTTTCTTAGCGTTGCCGTTAAGTAAGTGGACCGAACTTGGATGAGGCTTGCCTGGCACGCGTGGAACCTTGAGCAGCTTCGCACCTAAGTAGACGCAAGGGAGATGAGCATGCCAGGAGTCTCGTACAAAATGGGTTGCCTGAGCAGGCTCACAGGAACTCATTGTCTGAAATCAGCGGGTGGTGGTCCATCTTAAGATGGTCGAGTAGTGTACCTTTAGTCGCATTGCTGAGGGCTGCATACTACCTACGTACAGAGTAACCTGATTCCGTTTGCTCATGGCACCTGGCCAGCCAGCCACATACACACAACACCAACATGCATCTCGCTGGGTCCTGGAAGAAGAACTTGACCCGGCTGGGGCTCGGGATCTGGCTGGAAGAGGCCCACCCGGACGGGTCCAAGACTTGTAAAAGTCGCCCCGTCCGACTCGCCTGGACAAGCTACGTACACTGCTTGAGGGAAAATGTCTGCTTCCGTCATCCAGAACTTCTACTTGTCAGAGTGCGAATGAAACGTAGGTAAAATAAAAGGAACCAGGGTACCGGTGGGGAACAGCCACTGTCGTAGGGTGTACGGTCGTGGTAACATAACGCAACTGATTATTGTCAGGCTCAACGGCGGACGTCTCGAGATCTAAACCCCGGGCTCTACCAATGCGGCAGGCGTGGCGTCCTGGCTATTTATTGGAGGAAGAGGCATGGGAGAAGGGGCACATGCTACTGTGGGTGGCTTTCGTCACGTCAGGGGACTACGGGAGGCGGCCACGGGAGACGTGAGACGGGAGTCAGGAGTCAGGACACATCAAGATAACGGTGCTGTCTGCTTTGCTAAGCAGCCGATGCTATTTAGGTATCGACTGCATACGGATCTCAGGCATGATGCAAAGGCGCAGCGCTGCAACTTTGCCTCGAATCTTCATCGTCCACCATACACATGCACGTCTTGATAAAAACCAGTCGGTGGTATCGGGGCAGTGGGCAACAAAACATCACCCAGGAACGGTATGAAGTACGGGCGTCCAAGACCGTGAACAACCACCCGCAACTCAGGCATGCTCGCGTGTTGGCCTGCCAAGTCGCAAACCCCCCGTTTTGAGGACCTGAGCGGCCCAGGTCTCGCTGGCGACTGAAGGTGCCTGCCCGGAGAGGGCTTACACTGAGAGGTGCGCGCGTGGCAGTAGCCTGACAGATGGCAAAACCTACATGTACCCGATACTTCCTGCCTGCTTTGGCCCGACAGGGGTGGAATACTATTTCCGGTCGTCGGATTATCACACCCTCCGGGCGAATGAGAGCGCGGCAAATCGAGCCTACTCCTACCAGATTGGTGTAAGTGTCTGCAGGACAGTGCTGGGCTGGGCCTTGCCTTCCGCCTCGCTGTAGCAGGGTGGTCACGTCTGCTCCTGCCTCTGCTGTCGCTCCGCCTGGTATTATTTGCAAAAGGCAAGAAGGGGAAAAAAGCGAAGCAATCTTTTGTTGCACGCCGCAATTCAACACCGCATTCGCGCCACTTGACTTTGACAGCCGCCTCTGCGGACGAACCTCATCTTTATCCTGATCCCCCATTCTTTCTCGCTCAGTCCGGTCTCTCATCGAGAAATCCTGGGCCGTTACGAGAGACTAGGCGGCTGCTTTTTCTTAGCCCACACCATTACCGTCCCCGTCCAATCCACACCACACACCTCACTCACCCTCGTCCTGTTCTCCGAACAGCCAACAACGAACTTCTACAGCCCAAAAAAACTCCCACCTGGCTTGGAGCAGTCGCGCTTGCTTCCTCCTCTCTCGAGATTGACCAAATCGCATCCGGGCGGCTTGTCACCCAATTCTCTTTTTCCTCAAGCCGCGTACCGAACTCATCTCACGGTTACCCCCGTCTCATTACACCCATACCCGCTCACACTTTTGCCTCCACTCACCACCATCTCCCTCACCTCTTCACGTCTCTTTCATGAACGGCCATCGCCATCATGTCAGACGTTGAGACACCGGAGCAGTCTGCTTCGACTCCAACGCCTCAGCTCACGCCCAAGGCCAAAGGCAGGGGCAGAGGCCGGGGCAGAAAAGCTGCTGCTCCCAAGAAGGAGCCACCGAAGCCCGCGGCTACCGCGGGAACAGGTCGACGCGGCCGATTCAAGCAGTTCGCCGACGACAAAGTCCAGGCGAACTATGAACGCCAACGCGAGCTCAAAGCCACTTATGCGGCTCTCGCAAATGCCGTGAAGCCTGCCCTTCAGGACCTGGCCTCCCGGACCGTCAAGAAACTCACCAAGGATGAGGCCTACCACATGCTGGTGCCGGAGTTTGCAGTTGTCAAAGAACACGTCGATTTGCGCCTCGACAGACAACTCGCCCTCTCAGAGAACAAGCTGGCGATTGCTGCCAAGATGACCTTCAAGGCCAAACACATCCAGCTTGGCGCTGTTCGCGACATCTACAAGGTACGTGAGACCCAGACTGACACGTTATGTTTTTCTCGCTCCACCGGTCATTCGCTGACTGGCGGTGATCCGCGGCATTAGAACGGATTTGAAGACCTCGAAGACGAGTTTTTGGACGCGCAACTTCATCGCCTCGACATTCTGGAATATCTCCACGATCACGGCCTGCCCGTTGACGTAAGTTTACTTCCTCTCCGTCTTCTTTCTCCTCGGATTCTTTTCTTCTCCTATATTTCGCTTATTCACACTGGCCTCAGCTCGTCGACGGCGGTTGGAATTACAAGCAAATTTCCGACAAGGAAGCCGATGAGTTTGGAATTTACGAAGTCTATGTCGATGGCAAACTTGTTCCCTATCCTCAACTCGTCGAGGGAACTGAAGCCAATGCACTCAGACAGGCCGCTTGGGCCGAGCCTCAGCCGGTCAAGGACAGTCTTGCACCACCCACCTCAACTGCTGCTGCGACGCGGACCAAGCGCAAGGCAAAGGACCAGCCAGATGGTCAGCCTGCTTCCAAGAGGTCTGCTGGCGATGTCGCGCCTGTTCGACACATCGCGGGTATCATGTCGGCTCAGCAGGCTCCCATTGAGGACGAGTCGAATGAGAGCACGCCAGTTCCCGAGGGCCCGCTGACCGCTGACCAAAGAGAGCCGGCCTTGCCTGCAAAGGCGTCCGAACCGGACGAGTATGGATGCCGACAGGTCAACCGCCCTACCGCCAAAAACGGCGCTAGTATCGCCAACCGCCTCATTGTCCCCCCGTCATTCCAGTTCGATGATGACGAAATCGGATACCGCGATTCGACCAACTCCCCTAGGCATGGAGCGACTCTCGCAAAGCGCGGCAAGTTTCTCGGCAAGCCCAACTCGAACACATGGCATTACGATCCTCTGCTTGCTCGTTGGGATGCTCGAGAAATCGAGGAAGACGACTATGACAAGGAACTTGTCGAGAGATTTGCTGTTCACCCGCGCTACGGCTATTTCCTTCCTGCTAGCAAGAACGACGCCGAGCCTCCAAAGCCGGAAGCAAACCCAATGCACCCGACCGTGTTCCTGACGCCTTCTGGCAAAACCATCCATGCGTCTCGTGTCGTACCCGTGGTAAAGGCCGAGATTGCCTTGGCCGATAAGCCTCATCAAGACAGAATGGCTGCCGTTCTCTCCTCGGTGTGTGGTAAGGATGACATCTCGCCTGATGACATCGAAGGTCCCGAGCTCAAGGCCCTGAAGGACATTCAGGCCGAGTATGCCGAACAGAGGCTTATTGCCGAGTCCATCAAGGAGTCAGAGCCTGAAAGCGTTGAAGACACGCCTGCCACCTCGCCTCTTCCAATCAACGATTCCGCCTTGAACATTGCGGGTATGGAGGAGCTCCTCGTCGCCGCCGAAGCCGTTGAAGCCGAGAACAGGGAAGTCAAGCCGGCCGAGGAAAAGCCAGCGTTTCTTCCCGCTCCGACTCCCGCGAGACCTGCTACACGTGCCTACGACGCAATCCGAGATATCTTTGGAGTTAGTGATTCACCCGCTCCCGAACCTCCTGCCCCTGTCATGGCCCCCGAGCCTCTCGACACTACTGCACTCGCCATTCTTGCCGACGCGTCTACTGCCACTCACGCCACTCAGCCCGCCGACGTTATTATGGCTGACGCACCTGTTGGCCACCCCGTCCCACTCGATGGACTTCATCATGGCAACATCGAGTCCGGCTACTCTGTCCAGCCTATGCCAGCTGAGTCCCGTATGCCAATCGCACCTCCTAACGATGGTGTCAGCTGGGTCGAGCCCCGTATCGCATCTCCGGGAACCGACAGCCGGATCCATCCATCTATCGAGACTGGCCTGATGCAAGATCCTCACTCAAACCAACTACCCCCCGCACGTCCAGTCGAGATGTCGCAAATGCGATCTTCCATCAGTGCTTCGAACGATACGCGTCGACACTCGATGTACCACGAGCCCAATGGCCCATCGGCGTACAATGACCAGCACCTACCTCCTCCTCACTCACAGCAGCACTACATGGCGGCGGATCCCATGATTGATCCCCGCCTCTACTCTGCGCCGATGGAGGCGCAGGCCGGACACCATGAGTATCATCACCAGACCTACAACCAGGCCCAGCAGGCATACCAATTGCCGGGAATGTCCATGCAAGGAGGCCCAATGGCACAAGGCCCTCCACAACTTCAGCATTCCGGCTCTACCTCCCGGATGCCGTTTACAAACCCCTCTCAAGACAGAAGCTCGCCGCTCCCCCCGTTGCGGCCGTCACGTGGGCGCAAGAGCGCGCCTGCCGCACCAGAGCAGTCCATGTCTATGGAGCATCAGCAGCAGCAACAGCAGCAACCGTCGTACATGAACAGCAACAGTGGCTCTTTCTATCCTCCCGGTCCGCCGAGGCCTTACCATAATGGCTACTCCCAGGAGCAGCCTGGTATGCCGCCTATGATGGGCCAATATCCGCCTTACCCCGGCTCGCAGCCTCCAGCGCCGCCCCCGCAGCAGCAACAGCAGCAGTCGTATGGGCCACCAGGCATGTCGCCTACCTACTCCTCCATCGCGCCTGTACAGAGCTCGCCCACTCTCCAGTTTGTCCAGCAGCAGCCTGGCGAGCCTTCGAGAAGCCGGGCAGGAAGCGGCTCATCCACACCGAGTGCTCCGGGCAACAGCAAATACCCCAAGCTGGCACCCGCTCCCCTGCCCGCTCACAGAGTTGGCTGGCCCCAGGGTCCTGAGCTTAGGACTGTCCAGTATGATTACAAGGAGAACATCAAGGACTATTCGCCCACAGAGCCCCCTCCGCGTCGCGGCCCTGTCCAAATTCGAGGATGGAATATCAACAACAATAGAATTCAGCGTCAGAAGACGGAAGAGAATGGCGACGAGCGTCGCGGTTCTCGCTAGGAACAGGACCAGGACCGCAAGAAGCCGGGCCCGGCGTCCAAAATGAAGGGTCTCCAGAAGACCACCGAAAAAGTTACTGCCAAGACGGCGGCCACTACGAAAGCAGCTCCTAGGAAGTCCGCATCCAAGAAGCGCGACTGCAAGGTGCCCCACTAAATATTTGAGCATCAGTGGAGAGCGAGTCACGAAAAGCGAAAAGAACATGTACTATTATCTTATCACTTTGGACTTTGGTTTATACCTCTGGGGACGGATCACCCCCATCATACCGAGGCGGGGGAAAGAAATGCAGAGGGGGCTCGGGCTGAAAAGCCGTTTAGGAAGTTCCCCAAAAGGAATGGGAGTTAGGGCCTAAGGGCCAGGGTCGATACAGGATCCGAGTAAATTTGGAATGATAATGAACACGAAAAAAGAATCTGGTTTCGGACAAACTGGTGCCACCGCGCTGTGAACCGGCAATGAGTGAGAGGCGAGTTGACTTTCAGTCCGCACAGGGTTGGAATTGCACATAATAATAAGCCCAACAGCGATAGCCAAGAGAGTTCTGGATATGAGCGCGAGCCTAGTCAATCTTTTTGATTACAGTGTAGCTTAATATTACATATGTCCGACCCAACCTTTTATCCCACGCCGGCAGAAAAAAGTGTCGAGATGGCAAATCCCGTGCCTCAACTCCTTGCTTCAAGCCCAACTGTGTGTGTGTGTGTGTGTGTGTGTGTGTGTGTGTGTGTGTGTGTGTGTGTGTGTGTGTGTGTGTGTGTGTGTGTGTGTGTGTGTGTGTGTGTGTGTGTGTGTGTGTGTGTGTGTGTGTGTGTGTGTGTGTGTGTGTGTGTGTGTGTGTGTGTGTGTGTGTGTGTGTGTGTGTGTGTGTGTGTGTGTGTGTGTGTGTGTGTGTGTGTGTGTGTGTGTGTGTGTGTGTGTGTGTGTGTGTGTGTCAAGACCGCAGACGAAGGCCAAGCGAGGGAATAAGGGCCTACTGAGTAAGGATCTGGTTGCCAAAGTCCACCGTGCCATCCATATTCATCATCATGCCGGGGTCGCCGGGAACCATGCCTCCCCCGTTGGGCATGAGACCGCCGGCCGAGGCGAGCGAAAGCAGGCCGCGGCCCAGCTCGCCGACGGGGTGCAGTGGGAGAACCGACGCCTCCATGCTATTGCCGTCGAAGATGACCATGTTCTGGATGGGCTGCTGGGTCTGGCCGAGGACGTTGATGACGTCCTGCGCGAGCTGGCCCCCGAGTATGGCGGTGACTGGGGCCATCTCGCTGCCGATGTTCTGCAGGAAGCTCCGCAGCACCTCGGAGCGCAGAGTCTCGGACGGGAGGCCCAGCTGGGTGTGCTTGGCCGTGGCGAGCTTGGTGAACAGGCCAAGGTCCTCCTTGGTGTGGCTGGGCAGTCGGCCGCTGTTGAGGACCTGGAAGTCCCACAGCGCGCGCAGGCAGGAGATGACGGGGCTGACCGCTTTCTTCCTTCTCGCGCTCTTGGCGTACTCCTCGGGCAGGGTAGCACCGTCACTAGCGAGGTACCATGTCGAGTAGAGCTCACGCTTCGTCACCACCTCGATCGTCTTGCCGCCCTCCTTCTTTGTGTTGACGCCGATGACGCTCCGGGTTCTCGTCTCGGGCGCCAGCTTCGTCGCGACGTTGCCGAGATCTCTCTCGATGACGTAGTCGTGCTCGATCAGGTCGGAGAAGATGAAGCCGTACATACCGTGCGTGCCGGCGGCGTAGAACGATCTCTGGTGCAGGCGGGTGGCGGTGTTGATGATGTTGAGGGAGTCAGGGTCCATGTCGGTGGCAATGACGATGTCGAAGGCCGAGAAGTAGCTCGTGCCCTTGGATTTGATGCCCTCGGCATCCACGTGGACCTGGACACGGGGGTTGAGCTTCTGGATCGCGGCGGCCGCAGCTTGCGCGCGGTTCTGGCCGACGTGGTTCTCCTCCTCGGAGAGGAAGAACTGCGAGCCCAGATCTGATTCCGAGACCGTAGCGCCGTCGAGAATGGTGAGGGATCCAATGCCGGCGAGGACAAGGTTCTTGGCGATCTCATTCGCGAGAGCCTTCATGGTGATGAGGAGGATGTTTGCGTTGCGGATCTTCTCCTGGGCCTTCATGCCCCAGAGGCGAATCTGACGGTCATAGAGCGCAATCTCATCTGAGAATAGAGTCAGCCATCTAGTAGGTCCTCCTTGCGAAGTGACGCATACCTGCGCTCATGGCGGGGGGTGCGGCGACAGGAAGGCCTTGAAGCATGCCGTTGTTGTCATACATTTGCCCACCCTGCTGGAGAAGCTCGGGCATGAACATCTGGGTCGCTTGGAACATGTCCGGAAGCATGTTCGGGGGCAGGTCTCCTGCGGGCATGCCTCCAGGCATGACCCCCTGCAGAGCTTCGGGAAGGACCTGGTCCATGGGCACGGCTTGCATGCTGGGATCGAAACCGTTGGAGGTGTTGGGTAGAGGATGGTGAGGGACGATGGTTTCCTGTGCCGGCGTGCCGTTGCTGGGCGCGGCGGTCTCATGCGCCGATTTGTCCTGAGGCTGTGTTTGCTCATCCATCTTGAACGGGTGAGATGAGACTGCGCCGGGAGCACGTTGGAGTATGACGCAGGGATGGAGAATTCGTCCTTGGCTCGTGGTTTTGATCGAGTTGCGGCCCAGGTAACTCAGTAAAATATACGCGCCAGCTTATGGCCTGAGAGCTGTGTTGACGCGATGAGGTGGTAGTCAATGAAATGTGAGAGAGACCACGTCGAGTGATACCGGGTGTCGGGTTTGCCGTGAGGCCTGTCAAAAGAGTGAGACCGCGGGGCCCGTGGATAAAGTCACTAGAAACGAATTGCTCGCCCGAGGGAATTGATGCTCGATATGTGAGCAGATACGACCTGAACTCACCTCTCGAAACAAGGCTGAAGGTTGAAGGCTAGACGAGTTCATATGAGGTTGAGGCTAAGCTTGGCCAAGGTAGCTTCTATTCGTCAAACAGAAATTGTTAAGGTGCCAGCCCGGCGGCCCCTTCCCGCCTCCCAACGTAGGCCGTGGCGGGAGCACGGATAACGCGCTAGGGCCACACTAAAGTGGTACCTGGATGGAGCGCGTGGTCCCATACAAAGGTCGAGTACCGTTTAGCATTTACTGCTGAGAGCCCCCTTACTTGTATCACTGGCTCATTGTAGGCACGAAACCCCGCGATGGACAGGGCCAGGGGCTCTCTTTAGCGGGTGCACCAGGGCGATCCCACCACTGCTACTGGCTCGTCGTGCTCCTGTCACTGGTGGTCACTGGTGCGATTGGCGTTGGGCTTGCTGCGCTTGGAACTTGGAACAGCACCAAACCAAGTATCAGTGGTACCCTCAGTCCAACCCCGATTTCCTGCGTCAACCAACCAACTTTCGCCATCCGCTGGCCTGCTGACGACAAATCCTCGAGCCCGCGACGACGGTCGTTCGCGCCAGCATCGTTCGGCTCCCTCTCAAATCCGAGCACCGAACTCATCAACTATCCGTCCCTCGTTTGCGACAAGGACTGACGACCGAGTATACACTGGCCATCGGCCGCGACACCTCTGTGAGTGCGCCCTTGATGGCGGTGGGTGGTTCTTCTACCCATTCAAGCCCTCTGCTCTATGGACTTGTGATCTCAAGCACCGCCAAACCCTTCGCTACGTTTCTGCGGTGTTACCTCTGGTATTCTAACCAGTATACCAGCTTCCAAGCCCCTCGACCGGCACCCGGCAGATTGTTCCCTGGCCTGCACCATTCATCCTACCCACTCAAGCCCACCGAAGTTACCTCCCACCGAATCCACAATTATCCCCTCGAATTCCAGCCAAGTCTCCCACCGCTCTTCGCTCTCGCCGACGTTGACGGACATAATACCGCGATATTCTGAACGCAAGTCTCTGTCCCTGGCAGGCGCCTGCGTCGCTGGGCGTCCGTATTCTCTACCCCTGAAGCATGTCGTCGCAGCGGCCAGATCCGGGCCATAATTCTCAAAGGCGCGACAACAACGAATATCCACCCTTGCCACCACTTCGCAGGCTACCCCCACTGCCGCCTCTCCCCGCGGATCATGCGATACACCCTCCTCCGCCACCTCGACACCCATGGGAACCCGAGCCCTACACGGCCCAAGACCAGACTGAGTCTTATCTTCATCTCAGACGGCATATGGCAGACAGAAATTTCCAGGCCGAATACGACGAGCTGGTGGGAAACAGCCTGAATGGTTTCACGGCATTCATGTCTGCGGCGCAGGACGACTTCGGGTTCTCCAGAGATAGCACACAGAACCGGAGCCAGGCTTCCAATCTACTGGACACTCTACAGAACGATCAGCGAGACAACGAGGACGTCCGAAGACAACCCCTCCAATTACCAACCGTCTTCGGCTATAGGGCCGTTCGCTCAATAACTGGGCGTCAGCGACCCGACGGCGCTGAAGACGACGTAGAGGCGGTCAGAGCACTCTGGAACCGTCGAGCTCAATACAGCTCCTCACCCTTCTCACCGCCCAGGATGCCTCCTAACCTGTCCCCGCCGCACATGTCCCCCCTTCCCCCTTCGGAGGAATACCCCGAAGGGAACCGGAGAGTAAAAAGGAGAAAGCTGGACTCCGAACGCGCTTCTCAAAGCTTCAGGGGATTTCGGTACGGGCGGTATGGGCAAGTTGAGCCCGGTCAGTTGAAGATGGAAATCTTGAGCTGCGATGGGGGGCTATACCAGAACGCCTCCCTGCATGCTTACGAGAATATCTTGAGAGACGACAAAACTGTGTACTGCACACAGTCTAACCGTTGCAACATCATCCTACGGCACCAGGGTGCAACGGCGTTTACCTTGAAGGAGCTTGTGATCAAGGCGCCCGCATCAAACTACTCATCACCGTAAGTGATATCTGCGCAGATCTTATGGGAACCAGATCTGACAATTTCCGGCAGCGTACGAGAGGGAATGGTGTTTGTATCTATGAACCAAGACGAGCTGCTTAAACGCACAGCGCAATACGAGATACAATATGCCCCACTGAGGTCAGCTCATTCATCGGCATCAAGGGCGCTGGCTCCCATCATCTCAATACGCCATCACGAGGACGGTACGACCGTCACCAGAACTCATACGCGGCAAAGGCGGTTATACAGCTTAGGTCACGACGATGAAGAGAACGGGCCAAGGACGGCTCAGATCCCCGTGGAGTTTACCACCCACTTACCGCCCTTCAATATCACAACCGAGTGTAGCTATGACGAGACGGATGACGAGGGTACTCCGAGGGTCCCTGTCAATCGGCGAGCGCCCAATAGAATTGGAGCCTTGCCTTTTGAGAGTGATAGTAGTGATGACGGCAATCCATTCGCGTCGGACGAGTATGGATTTGAAGACTTCCCCTTCACCAACAGGCGTCGAGATGCTTCCGACATGTCTTTGGCGGAGGCTGTAGAGGCAACTCAGATGGCAACGCAGGAGGCTGTACGAGCTGTCGGTGGTGAACTCATGGCCCCCCATGCCAAATTCTTTATTGAGAAGGATAAGAGCAAATGCACCATACGGTTCGATCCGCCAGTTTCCGGACGATTCATACTCCTGAAGATGTGGAGCAGCAGCCGGGCATCCGGTAGTAACATCGACATTCAAGCGGTTCTCGCCAAAGGGTTCGCGGGGCCACGGTATTTTCCTTCGGTGGAGTTGCGATGAACCGCTGTAAAAAACGCGGTTAGCGGAGAGGCAATGCGACAGGCTCATCATGATGGATGGGTGGCTGAATGCCGAGTTGCGATGTTTACAACGGAGTTGTTGGCGTTTGGTCACAGATGACCGGGCTAGTCGGGTGTGACAAGGAAGTCACTCATCATATACCACGTGCGACTATACTAGGATTGACAATTGAATTCGGACTCTCAAGCCTCATGCCGAAGTGCCGAGTCTGGTGAAAACTGCATGTTGGATGAGATACGGTTAGATCGCCGCAGACAGCTGTTCACTATCAGTTGATCTCTTCCACGTGAGATAATGGTATTTTTTGGATTGTCGCTACTTCGGTCCAACTTTCGCGCTGGGCTCACTCGATAGCACTTCCCTCGAGGTTTGCGTTGATGTTTGCGAGTCCAATACGGCATTCCTCAATGAGCCCACCAATCGGCCGGCGCCAGTCGTGTGGCTCGATCGCGTCCCGCAAAACTAAGAATCAACTACACCCCATCCACATCTCATACAACGCACAACAACCCTCCACCACAACCATCCAACTTGGAGCAAGTCGCTCCGATACGCCGCTTTCGACTTGGTATACCCTCTTTTTGGAGAACAGCAGCAAGTGTCTCAGAGTACGGGTTCCAGCGGGGAAAGCAACAGAAAGACGTCCCCCGCCATGAGTCACGAACTCACCCTCATCGTCGCGGCGACGCGCAACATGGGAATCGGCGCCAAGGGCGGTCTCCCCTGGACAGGGCTCAAGAAGGAAATGGCTTACTTTGCACGCGTGACGAAGAGGCTCCCATCCGAGGTACCCAAGGCTCCCGCCTCCCCCCCTTTCCTTTCTCTTCGCCTCTCGCGCATGAGAGACGGGACCGTCACGCAGCGTCCATGACACATCAAGCAGCCCAATCTCTGTACTAGTCCACCACGGCTGACTCTGTAATCACGAGGGAAAAGGTCCCCCCGGACGCCCGAAACGCCGTCATCATGGGCCGCAAGACGTGGGAGAGCATCCCCCCAAGGTTCCGCCCCCTCAAGGGCCGCCTCAATATCGTCATCAGTCGCTCCCACCCCGCCTGGGACCTCGCCTCGGCGCCCGCGGCGACGCCAGACGCCGACAGGGAGCCCGTCAAGGTCGGCTCGCTGGAGCAGGCTCTCGCGTACCTGCGCGCCGACGGCGTCGCCAGCCGGCTGGGCAAGGTGTTCGTCATCGGCGGCGCGCAGATCTACGACGCCGCGCTCCGGGCGCCCGAGGCGAAGAGGGTGCTGCTGACCAAGGTCCTGGCCGAGTTCGAGTGCGACGCCTTCTTCCCTCTAACGCTGAGCGACGAAGGGGCGGCGGTGGCGGACGGCTGGAAGAAGGTCGAGAAGCAGGGGCTGGACGCGTGGGTCGGGGAGGAAGTCGAGGGCGGCGAGATTGAGGAGAACGGGACGAGGTACGAGTTCCAGATGTGGGAGAAGATCTGATATCAAGGCGGCACGTGGGTTGGTTCGCCAATGGAAATAAATAAAAGGGTTTTTGTCTGCGTTGTACAAAAGTTGGGTTGATGGGCTTCTCGTTCTTTCTTTCTTTTTCTTATGCCATGTTCCCGGCCCGTGCCTCTCTAGTATGCGTTTGTGATTGTACAAAGTTACAAAGCCTACATGCGTCATCCCTTTGCGCATGCGAGGCTACAATTCGCGACCTCTGTCGATCCTACCACACATTCCAATCGCTTCACAATGATACAGGTACAGCAGCCCCCCCCTCCCCTACCTGAAGCCTTGCCCGGGCTGTCTCTCGTAGCTAGCCAGACTCTGTCCGCAAATCTACGCCTTCGCCGCGGCCTCCCCTTGAACACCGCCGGCCTTGGCCAGATCCTCCTGGACCTGCGGCACAACAGCGTCGACGAGCTTGAACATCTCCCTCACGTCCCTCTTGAAGACCTTGGCCGGCGCGACGAGCAGGTCCTCGACGGGGGCGGCCTCGAGGTCCTGCAGCGTGGCGCGCAGCCAGGCGACGACGGCGGCAACCTGGCGCATGTCGGCGTCCTCGCGGGACTTGAACAGGTTGCGCCAGACGGCGGCGGCAAGCACGCGGTCGTCCTTGACGACGCCCTCGTCGTAGGCGGCGATGAGGCCGCGCCACTGGACAAAGATCTCCTTGAGGTACCGCTGGCGCAGTGCCGACGAGGTCATACCGTGGTTCAGGTGCATCATGCGCTCGCAGTCGAAGAAGAACTGGTCGATGAACTGGTGCTGCAGGTTGCGAGAGGCGTCGCGGTCCAGGCACCGCATGCGCGCGATGACGGTGTACATGTGCAGCATCGTGGCCTGGGACCACGAGCTGAAGGAAGGTTGAAGGTCCAAGTCTGTTGGCCGAGGAGGAAGAGTCAGCAAGGGCCTGTTCCATTCAAGTTCCTGCGCAATCCGCGGCTTGAAGCAGTCTCCCAAGAGTGGGGGAGATCAAGAGGTCAACGTACATTGCAGCCACGGTCCGACTGGGTTCCCGATCTCCTCGCCCTCGGCCGTCATGCGGACCATGTCCTTGGCGCGCTCCTGCTCTGGGATTTGGTACAGCGCCGGTGACGAGCAGACCTTGTAGAGCGCCTCGAGGCGGGAGGTGGTCAGAGACGCTGCCATGGTCTTGGGCGCGGCGGCCATCATGCCCGACGCGATGGCCTGCTTGAACCCGGATGGCGGCGCCTCATTCCGCCGCGTGGTCGTCTGGCTGAAGCACCTCCTTGACGGAGGGGTTGGTGTCGTGGAGGTCGCCTTGGCCGCCGGAGCCGTCCGGCGCGCCGTAACAGCGAAGGGGTTCCGGGGCGAGGCGAGGTCGGCGGTCGCTCGCAAGCTCCGGGCCAGGAGTCTCGCCTGGTAACGGCAGCTTTGGCAGGTCATCTTTTTCGGTGTTTCGGTAGGAAAGTAGGTATGCGTGCGTCGGGCCTGTGTAGGTTGGGAATTGGTGGGGATTCCTCGTTCGGAGTTGTGTCGGTAGGTCCGTATTCGAAGGTGATCGGTACAGCCTTTTCTCTCCTCAGCTCGGGCCCAAGTCGCGGGAGCTTAAAAGTCTGGACGTCATCCAAAAAAGTTCATGAACACATCGAATTGGAAATTTCGAGCTAGCAGCGCATGCCCGGCCGGCGGAACTTCGGGCCATTCGCGCCTGTCTCTACTGTACAGTGTTCCACACCCTTTGCACGGTGATGATTTTCATCCTAGATTGTGCTGTTGGGTGTGTCGCCGCGTCGGCCGGGTCGATCCACGAGTCATCCAGGGCTGCAATCACATTATTTCCAGTTAAACACCCTGAGGTTTACTTTAGATGGTGCGCTCATCTTTCGGAGGAGTTGTTCTGTGCGACCACATGGGGATCCGCCTTGGCTACGTACCTATCTCAGCTTCAGGCTGGGCCTCCCTCTTGCAAATCTCGATTTGGACATGTTCCTTTCCTTGTTTACACTTTCACGTTGAGGGCGGTGTTTGCCAATTCAGTTCAGATGCTACTGCTCATGACAGACGCTGGCCACGTACGCAAAACACGCACGCCCGCCGGCAGGTATATTTATTAGAAGTCCGTAATCCAATCATTTATCAAGGTGTAGGATTCCAAGCCTCCCGAATTAGTCTCTTCAGAGTAAAGCAAGCGAGCATGGAAGAAAATAAAACAAGAAAGGCAAAAAAATTCAGACCGACCCAAAATGCGACAGAACGTGGATACGCCTGTCATCGCAAGCTTTTT
Organism: Colletotrichum cereale; assembly: GCA_034509685.1. Classification (NCBI taxonomy): domain Eukaryota; kingdom Fungi; phylum Ascomycota; class Sordariomycetes; order Glomerellales; family Glomerellaceae; genus Colletotrichum; species Colletotrichum cereale. The sequence goes on along the minus strand of JASUDE010000053.1, from coordinate 26,822 downwards.
CTCGTTCCATCGGCACCACTCTCCTCACTCTAGCGAAGCTTGGAAAAAACAAGCGAGGCATTCGTGCCGCCGAAGCCGAAGCTGTTAGAAATAGCATTATCAACCTGCTTGGTCTGCGCTTGAAGCGGCACGAGATTCATGGATCCCCCGACGTTTGGGTTTTCAAGATTCAGCGTGGGTGGCACGATATCCTTTAGCATTGTCAGCGAAATCTTTGTTTGAACAGTAAGATAAGCCTGAGGAAGACAGGGTTTCGGTTTCAAACCCGAAAGGCTGCGACTCACCTCGGCGACTGATAGCACGGTGAACAGGGCCTCGATGGCGCCGGCTGCCCCTAGTAAATGGCCGACGGCGCCTTTGGTGCTGCTCACCGTGACACGCGACTCGTCCGCGTAACCCTCCTCGCCTGTCATGATGCGTCGTATCGCGGAAGCTTCTGCCGCGTCGCCCACCTGCGTGCCAGTGGCGTGCGCGTTGATGTAGCCCACGTCGGCCGGCCGAAGCCCGGCGTTCTTGAGGGCGAGCTTCATGGCGCGGAAGGCTCCATGGCCGTCTTCGCGCGGGGCCGTCATGTGATGGGCGTCGCCGCTGCAGCCGTAACCCCTCACTTCGGCGTAGATGCGGGCGCCGCGGGCCTTGGCGTGCTCGAGTTCCTCCAAGACCAGTACTGCCGACCCCTCTGATATGACGAAACCGTTACGGTCGCGGTCGAAGGGACGACAGCTGGCGTGGGGGTCGTGGTTGTAGGCTGTGGAGAGGGACCTTGCCCTTCCGAAACCGGCAAAGGTCAGGGGATGGATGCAAGATTCGGTACCGCCAGCGACCATAACGTCCGCGTCCCCAAAGGCAATGAAACGCATGGCATCCCCAATGGAATGGGCGCCAGTGGTGCACGCCGTTGTGACGGCATGGTTCGGTCCCTGCAAGCCGTACTTTATCGAGATGTGGCCAGCAGCCAAGTTGACGAGAATCTTGGGGACGAACAGCGGCGAAACTTTCTTGTAGCCCTACCCAAACAGACTTTAGCTCGGCATCGCTCGTCGATCACAGCGGCGAACTCTCACTTGTTGGTTGAATGCCAAGCTCGTTTCGTAGATCTCTTCAAGATTTCCTATACCGCTTCCGAGGCAGACGCCCGTGGCCTCTTGGTCGTCCTGGCAGGATGGCTGCCACCCGGCATCTTTCATGGCCATCTCAGCACATGCCACGGCATACTGGGCAAACCTAGACATGCGACGCTGTTCCGTGGCATCCAGCCAGTCGCCGGGCCGCCAATGCTCTGGATCGGAGCCATGGCTGGGGACTATACCAGCGACTGTGCTCTTCAGATCTTTCCAGCGGGTTTGCGGCTCCAAGTTGGCCACGCTGGTGATGGCAGACTGGCCAGCTAAGAGACGGTTCCATGTAGAGCGCACGCCGACACCGAAAGGCGAGATGGCGCCCAGACCTGTCACGACAACTCGTCGCATCATTCAGCCATGTCCAAGGGATGTGTGTCGTATTTTGTTCAAAGAACGCACCGACGTGTAAACCGGGAAGAGGGCAAAACAAGGAGGTGGGAAAGGGCAGGGAAGAAGGGGCGAGTCGCTGCTCCAGAGGTACCCAGGAATGAATGAGAGGCGAGTGAAGCAAGAGAGGAAGAGAGAGGGTGGGGGAGGGAGAGGGAGAGAGAGAGAGAGAGAGAGAGAGAGAGAGAGAGAGAGAGAGTCAGTGCAAATGTCAGCGACCAGGCAAAGAATGGACTTGAAGTCGGAATAATGAATAACGTTCAAGGCGTGGTCAGATCGTCTTTGCTGCGCCGCACAGATACAGTTTTGACGCGACGTGTGACTTTGATAGTGCGGTACGTACCGGCGCGAGATCCAGCAGCAGCAGCAGCAGCACTCACGCAGCAACGGACCACTGGTACCTGGCCTACCACGCCAACTGCAGCGGAAAGCGGGGGGCGCTAGCGCAACCTCATCAGGGTTTGGGATCGGGTTCGGCCACTCAGGAGTCAGAGGCTGACTGGAACCGGGGAACTGGCCACTGCGTCGCAAACGCAACGCAACGACACACGTAGCGACTGGCGTATTCTCACACGTTGTCTCTTTCCCCCGTTTCTACGTGTCGACAAACCTTGTTTCGCAGCTACTCTGAACTTCGTCTTCTGACATGCTCCTCTCAATCCCCTAAGTTGTCATCCTTGGCAGTCCCATTGTGTTATTGCTATCCAGTCACCTTAGGAGCATCACACGATCAACCTTTCTAAAGAGACAGAATCCCTGGCGGACGACATCTCATCTCATCAGGCGTCGTTGAGCAACGTTTCAGACACCGAGACCTTCCCGGCATTCCAAATTGCTACCATCAATAGCCCAACCAGCCTGGCTTCAGAGAGAACTAAACGAGCCTTCAGGAACAGAGGTGACTTTGAGGCCTGTCTCCCCGCCTGGCAGGGTCTCCCATCGCATCAAGGCATCTGCAAACCCAAACGTCCGCCCTCATCCCCGCAACCCAAGCTTATACCTGCGGCCCTCGAGTTGCCACACCGTACTGGATCTGTGCTGAGTTGTGCCGCAGCTTGGTTTCAGCATCGCATTTGTTTCCTTTGCTATCGTTGGCCACTCGCAAGCAACCTTATCTCACGCAGCCTTCTCGTTGCCCGATCCTTTTCACCAGCCGGGAAACCCGCCTTCCTCGAGACTAACCCCCTTTCATGCCTTTGCGCATCTCGTCTTCGACACCCTCGACCACCTGATCATTTCACACCACACCCCTCGACGATACTTTGCCCCAGTTGGTGCTTCTCGCCATCCATTGGTCTGATCTTGGACTGCGGATCGCCAATCGTTCCTGCCGAGTATCACCCTGCTTCCTCAAGCACAGCGTGTTCTCTACACCTGCGGCCTGCTCCGTTCGGGTTCCAACCCCTACTGCGCTCGAGAGGGCCGCGCCAGTGGCTTATCCGATACAATCAGAGGAGCAATCATCCCTTGCTTCATGTTGGTCTGGGATCGGTCCTCGTAGCTTAGCCGATTCCCCCATCTTCCGTCCCTTCAACACCATTCGCATAGACACTGTAGACCCCCCCCCCCCCCCATATATAGAAACCCACTGCCTCCTCCTTCTTTTGGACGTTTTAGACCCTGCGTCGATGATTGTGCTCCCACACTTTTGGGAATACTATCAGCATGCCCCAACCATCTAGCGTCAAGTCGTCTGGCACGGCTTCAGAACCTACGATGGCGGACAACGATCGCGGGCTCGAATCCAAAAAAGCAGAGGTGGAGGTCAGTGGGCGCGAGATTACCCCCGCTGTCACCTCGAGTTACCATGACCATGACCCGGTTGAGGACTTGAGGCAGCGGCTCTCGCAATGGGGTGAGTCAAGTGTCTATCACGGCTACGATGATGATGAAGATGAGCAAGGGTCCGAACATGAACTTCTCTTAGATCCGAACCTGCCCGAAGAGTATGAGACGAGGATCAGCAAGTCGGCCGTGACACCAACCGCAGAGGTCGACGATGAGCTCGCCATGAAGAGGGAGGAGGAGGAGGACTCGCCCTACCCAGAAGTGCGCGCCGCCGTTCGCAACTACGACGAGGATGTCCCGTGCAACACCATTCGAGCCTGGACTATCGGCCTTTTGCTAGTCACCGTCGGCGCTTCGATGAATACCCTGTTCTCATTACGACAGCCTTCTATTGGTCTCGGCCCTTTGATCGCCCAAATTATCGCCTGGCCCATCGGCCAAGGTTGGGCCAAGGTGATGCCAACGAAGCAGTTCAACACCTTTGGCCTCAAGTGGAGTCTGAACCCAGGGCCTTTCAACATCAAGGAGCATTCCATCATCGTCGTGATGGCCGGTGTCTCCTTCTCGGTCGCGTACGCCACCGATATCATCTTGGCCCAGCTGGTGTTCTACAAGCAAGATTTCGGTATCGTCTTCCAGCTGCTTCTCACGATATCAACCCAGTCGCTGGGCTACGGCATCGCCGGCATCATGAGAAAGTTTCTAGGTATGTCCCCCCATGAGTAAGCCAAGGTTTTTGGTTGCTGACTTGATGCCCAAGTCTACCCGGCGGCCATGATTTGGCCCGGTAACCTAGTGTCCGTCACTTTGATGAACGCCATGTACGAAGTGAACGATCGGCCCGATCCCAGCTTCATCGGAGGTAGTATGCCTCGGTACAAGTGGTTCGGTATCATCACCCTCGCCTCATTCTGCTACTACTGGATCCCCGGCTTCCTTGCTCAGTTCCTGAGCATTATGGCGTTTGCCACTTGGATTGCGCCCAACAACGTCATCATCAACCAGCTATTCGGTGGCACGAGCGGTCTTTCGCTCCTGCCGTTGACGCTCGATTGGACTCAGATTTCGGGTTTCGTTGGTTCTCCGCTTATCCCCCCATGGTGAGTCTCTCTCCGATACGCCTTGTATGGAAATACTTGGAGTTCAGTCTGACCTCTTTTAGGCACGCAATCGCCAACACCCTCATTGGTGTTGTTACCTTCTTCGTAATTGGCGCCTCCATCTTCCACTACACCGATGTCTGGTATGCCCAGTACCTGCCCATGAGTGACTCTGGCACGTACGACAACACCGGCAGCCCGTACAACACCTCTCGCATTCTGACGCCCCAGCTCACGCTTGACGTGGAGGCCTACAAGAACTACTCGCCTCTCTTCATTAGCACAACGTTTGCCATCTCGTACGGGCTGTCTTTTGCTGCCATTGCCTCCCTAATCGTCTACACGTACCTGCACAACGGCAAGCAGATTTGGGCGCAGTACAGGAACAGCAACAAGGAGAAGCCCGATATCCACATGAAGCTCATGAAGAAGTACAAGGAGGCGCCGACTTGGTGGTACATGGGCCTGTTCGTGATCGTGAGTTTCCACCAACACGGTGTTTTGATGTAACCCCACTGACAGGGCCTAGATGCTTGGTCTCGGTTTCGTGACCGTTCTTGCATACCCGACCAACCTCACCTGGTGGGCTTTCCTCTTGGCCGTGGCCATCTCCTTTGGCTTCTCGTTGCCCATCGGCATCATTCAAGCCGTCACCAACAACCAGATCGGCTTGAACGTGTTGACCGAGTTTGTCTACGGATACATCCAACCCGGCCGGCCTCTCGCGCTCATGATGTAAGTCCTCTTCAGCAGGCACAGTTCCCTCATCGTGTTCTAACAAATTAAACAGCTTCAAGACTTTCGGCTACATCACCATGTCGCAATCTCTGAGCTTCGTCTCTGATCTGAAGTTTGGCCACTACATGAAGATTCCTCCGAGAACCATGTTCATGTGCCAAGTCGTCGCCACGACCTTCTCGTGCTTCATCCAGATCGCGGTCCTCAACGCCGCGCTGAAGAACATCCCCGACGTCTGCCAGCCGCACCAGGAGAACAAGTTTTCCTGCCCAGGCGGCCGCGTCTTCTTTGCCGGTACGTCTACCTACTGTGAATGCCCAACGTCCATTTTGCTGACCAGCTCGCAGCCTCCGTCATCTGGGGTCTTATCGGACCCGCCCGCATGTTCTCCCCGGGTCAGGTGTACTCGGGCCTCTTCATCTTCTTCGGCCTCGGCGCCATTCTCCCCGTCATCTTCTACTTCGCCGCCCTCAAGTGGCCCAAGTCGCCCGTTAAGTACCTCATGGCGCCCCTCATCTTCGGCGGAGCCGGCTCGATCCCGCCCGCGACGCCCCTCAACTACCTCAGCTGGGGCGTCGTCGGCTACGTCTTCCAGCACCACATCCGCAAGAAGCACTTTGCCTGGTGGTCGCGCCTCAACTACCTCACATCGTCGGGTCTCGACCTCGGCCTGGCCCTCTCCACGCTCGTCATCTTCCTCGCCTTCACGCTCAACGGCATCGAGCCGCCCAAGTGGTGGGGTAACGACATCGTCACCGCGACCATGGACGCCCAGGGCACGGCGATTCAGTCGGTACCTGCACCCGGCATGAAATTCGGTCCGAAGACCTGGTAAGTATCCAACGACAAACCACACGACTGGCGCCAATGGTTACACGAACTTTGTATCACTAAAGGGACTCGCAAACAGGGAATATTAGGAAGGCGTCCTAGCGCATGCTTCGTTTATCTGCTTTTATCACAATTGATGCCATATTCCATACACTGGATAGATCCAGGTAAGATCCGGGGGGGGGGGGGGGGGGGGATTCGAGGGGAAGGTATTGGCCACGCATATAGGTAGAGAAGAAGAAGAAGAGCAAGAAGAAGACGGCCGGATTACCATGACGACATCGGGGCCAGGTATTTACTCTGTATATTCTCTACTTCCGTCGCAGATTACGCCTAATTTCTACCCATGATTCGAATATGCCTCCATATTCCCTTCCCACACTAAACGGCTGATTGGCATCGACTGCAATGCCGGGTGCGAGGAGCTCCGTTGGTTCGGTGTTCGGTGTTCACTGGCGATTCCAGTGCGGGCTCGGCATCCCAAGCCCGAGGGGAAAATGTCGGTCTTGCACTTTCCTCGGCCTCGGCCTCGCCCTCATCATCACCGATGCGCTCGTGTGGGTGGGCGGACATGGCGTCTGTGAAACCCTGGCAGCTTAGCAGCGGCGCCCGAAACTAACAACGTCGCATCGGTGGTGGAATGGAAAAATGTTTCCTTCGCACGCTCCCTTTCTGAGAGCTTCACAAACGCTTGGCGTACTGATTGTCAACGTTTTGACGAGTTGGCTCGGGCGCACTCGTGGATCTCGGGGTGGAGCTTCCATGTGGGACAGTGGCACTAACGGTTCGGTGGGGGCATGGCATGGCGGCCGGGTCTCGGTGGGGCGCATCGGGGCGGACGGCGGGCGGGGAATGACAGGGACTGTAACAGCCAATACATAGTGCCGGCGTCTCATCGAGGTTCTATTGGGGGCGGTAAATGGTCGAACGGGGGGGAGGGGGGGGAGGGGGGCGTTGTGTTGGTTGGTTACCGCGTGTTCTCTCTGGGTGTGCCGGTAGAGAGAGAGGTAGTCTGGACCGTATTTCCAAATAGCATTTGTTCCGTTGTTGACCTGGAATCGAGTCGTGAATCTAATGAGAAACCCAGGGAATCATGTCGACATGCCTGAGCGTGGCGATATACATTCCACCCTCGAACTGTCAAGCCAATTTCAATGAGACAAGGCGAGTCAAGGATTTCCGGCTTGGTGCTTCATAGGCTTCCAGACCTGATATTGACGACGTCACGACTGGGTCTGAAGTGTATTGCCAAGGAGCAGGCCCGGAAGAGCAAGGTGTTCGAGAAATGCCGGCCGGGTGTGTGGTTTCCATCCACACAGTCCGAACACTCGACGGACTTTCACCACGGGCCCAGTGTTCAGGTGGTTAACAGACTGGAGAACGGGGCTCCTCGGCTGTTGGTGGTATTAAAGCCGCGTACCGATATTAGGTAGCATTAAGATTGCCGTGGGTGTGTTTTCCTGAACCCACAAAAAGCCACCCATGGGTGGGTAATGGTAAGGTATGTATAATGCCAGCAAGTAGGCACGTGGGTTCCAAAAATCCCCAACGCTTTCACCTTTTTTGGTGTTTGTATAAGCGGTCGGGTTTACTGGAACATGTGTGGCAGGTAATATGCGAGGTTGTTGGCGGGTTGCCGCTTTTCATGATGTGGATGTTGAATGGGGTTCGGGCCACGAGCTTGGAGGCAGCCAGCGCCGTCATTGCTGTGTGATGCAATCTAGCTACCTAAGTATATAGTGTAGGTATCACGATGCAACTTTGACCCAACAGCCACTTTCCACTTTATCCGTCCAGCATCCAATTCCTTCCTTCTTCGGCAGCCCACCCCTGCGTAGTACTCGGCGTGTGCAACCTCCTTGATCTCTCGCTAAGTTTCTCCCTCTTCTGGAAGTTGGGAAAAAGGTAGGTCTTGCCCTTTTCCCCCTTTGTCTCTCTTCGCCCTCCACTCCATGCCGATATGCACATGTCATACGAAAGACTACGAGAGACGGCCCCATCACATACCACGTAACAGAACTTGCGGATTCACAGGCGGACCGTCCTCACCGCTATCAGTCCCGGTGTTCCGGGCGACCTATCGCGGCCCACCGACTGAACCCCAAATCACCCAGGGCTGCCGTTGATCTTTCTCATTGCCCCACCAATGAATATTCATACTGGTACATAATACTATATAGTATACGGTATCTCGGTTGTCTGCCTGCCGCCAGCTCCTACAGCTCGCAAGACCCCTGCCGTGTCTTGCCTGGCGTCTTCCCAAGGCACTTGACTATAATGCGATTCAACCCCTTCCTCTTTGTTGAGGCCGGGCGGGCCGCCGGGAGTACGAGTAAAACGACGTGGGCAAAATGGTTGCGTCGAGGTCGAGAGCGTTGCGTTGCATGTGCATCCTCTGCCGCCGTTGCCGGCTACCTACATCGGCGGAGGTGGCACAGTAATGATCGACCTGTCACTTGATCTGTTCGCAACGCCATCACTAAGCTATTGGCAACGGATTCTATCATGATGACCGCCGCAGAGCTAATACACTGCACGGACATGTTTTGAGCAACTGGTCAGCGACTCAGGCTAGCGACCGATGTCCCCTTGGACGCTGTCGGAATTCCAACACCACGCGTATTCGGCGTCTGCCACTACGGTGCGCCGGGACCCTTCCCTCTGGTCGCGGCCGGCGTCCCCGGGTCCATGGGGCTTCCTCCGCTGCCGCTGGTGAAGGTGACGGGTGTCGAGTCTCGCCGAGGTGTAGATGCTTGAAAGGGACTCCGACTGTGACGCACCTTGGCGACGACGAGCGGCCTCTGCAAACTGCTGTGCTCTTTCTGATTGTCCCTGTGGGCTCTAGTTCCAGCCTCCCAAGACGCAACAGACCAGATTCGCCGCCTGAAATTTACCGCATTCAGCCGGTCATCAATGGCGCGTTCCTGGCGTTTCCCCTCCTTCTCCTGGTCTCGAGATGTCTGACCAAGAGTGCCTTACGATCCGGCATCCCACTTGTCGCTTTCCCACGCTCGAGCTCTGATAGGTTTGCGTGGGAATAGATATACCCTTCCTGCCTAGTTAAAATTGCATACTAAAATCTTTCGTAAGAATCTGCAGGATTCGGCACACATCGCCTTCCTATCCAGCATCTGACTGTAGGCAGATCTAGATGGCCTCGAACTCCGGGCCAATCGTCAGCGGCTTTTTCCATCCTACCGTTGGCCGGGATCAACCGAGACGCCTTGGGCAAGAGTCGCCTGAACATACTTTAACGTTCAGCATTCTTCCGACGAACCTTTGCCCACTCTCAGGGTACCCGCGAACCCTGAACACCGAACAAACAATACATCAACTTGCGAACCCAATTCAGTCCAAGAGCCATGGCGGATCAGAAGGACCCCAGCACCGCCAACGCCACCGGCCCCGCGCCGACCGGCAAGGCAGTCTATGACTCGGCCTTCACCGACCGGGTCATTGCCGCCACCGGCCCACAAGCCAACCCCCGTCTGGCCCAGGTCATGCCGAGCCTCATCCGGCACCTCCACGACTTTGCTCGAGAGGTCGACCTGACCGTTGGCGAGTGGATGGCAGGCGTGCAAATGGTTAGTGCTGAGCTTACAGCCCCCCTTTCCACCAGTCCGCATCGTATTTTATCCAAGCGGTCGTTCCTGCTGTTTCAAAGGGCCACCGGCCACTAACACGGCCCTGCTTTGCGATACTAGATCAACGAGGCCGGCCAGATGTCCGACGATGCCCGCAACGAGACACAGCTCCTCTGCATTATCCTGGGTCTCGAATCCCTCGTCGACGAAATCACGTCGAAACAGCTCCAGTCCAAGACGACCTCGTCCCTCGAAACCAGCCCCACCTCGTCCGCCATCCCCGGACCCTTCTACCGCTACGACGCACCGATCCTCCCCAACGGCAGCTCCATCGTCTCCTCCCTCGATCCCCCCGGCTTCCGGGAAGCCTCCACCAACCTCTACGGCCGCGTCCTCGACCAACACGGCCAGCCCGTCAGGGACGCTACCGTCGACATCTGGCACACGGCGCCCAACGGCATGTACGAGCAGCAGGACGCAGGCCAGCCGGACATGGACCTCAGGGGACGCTTCCGGACCGACGGCGAGGGCCGGTACTCTCTGTACTGCCTGAAGCCCGTCCCCTACCCCGTGCCCAACGACGGCCCGGGCGGGAGGCTCCTCAAGCTCCTCGACCGGCACCCGTACCGCCCCGCGCATCTCCACTTCATCGTCTCCGCCGACGGGTACCGGCCCGTCACGACGCAGCTGTTCGACAAGGAGGACGCCTACCTCGAGGACGACTCGGTCTTCGCGGTCAGGGAGGACCTGATCGTCGAGTACAAGCCCAGCGAGTCAGACCCCAAGGCGAGGTGGACCCTGGAGTACAACTTCGTCCTGTGCGGCGCGTGAAGCGGGCCATCGGTTTGCCTCGGCCGAGGTTGTCTAGAGTCGTCACCGCAATGGGATGGGTTGATTGGCTTCAGGCCATCGTGATGAATTAACGAAGAATACACGAAATCGAGCATTGATAATCGTAGTGTGCATTGTTCTTTTGCCTTGGGTAGGTAGCTGCACGAATACATATGACACACGCGCGGGTGTCAGTCAAAGCATTGAGGAATGTATTGTGTAAATTTTCTTTCGGTAGTCTTTGGTTCCTTGCGTGCTTGACCTCCTTGTTGCTTGGCCTTGTCTTCTTCCGCTTCTTCTTCTTCTTCTTCTTCTCCTGGCCTCGCCACGAGTCCAATGACCACTGGTTGCAGAGCCAGCTACTGCCTCTTACTGATACGTGTATGCGTCGCAATGCTGTCCTGTTGCTAGCCTCGCCATTCCACACACCTATTTTTTTATAATTCAAAAATAAGACAGAATAAAACACCCCCTTTGTCGCCGTTTGCTGGGTATCTTCAACCTCGTCTCGCTCACCGTCCCCCCTCTTCGCTCGAATGCTGTGTTTGCACGGGCCGAATCTTCGTGCACATGAACACCCCCAGAATCCTCTCCCAGACCTTAACTACGAAGAATAGTACACAGCGTCGACTTTTAGGATGAGAATCGTCCCGTCGTCCAGGCTGGTTGAAATGTTCTTGCGTTGCCGATAGTAATTGACCTTTGCAGGTGTTCTCCCCTCCTCTGCGGACCGGATCCAGTACGCCCTGACCCTTCCCCATACTACGAGTACTCCGCCGGAACATACATTGGCACGTTGGGAGGGGCCACGTAGCCCGCGAGGGCGACCGCTGGAACACCACTCCCGCCGGGACCGCCAGGCACAACGTAGCTTGGGAAGCCCTGGAACCCTTGGCCCGGTCCGGAACCAGGAAACGCGGGCGCGTTCGGCGGTGTCGCCACTGTCATTAACGCCGGAGGGGCTCCGGCAGGGACTGCTGCCGACCCCCCTGCCAAGGAGCTGCCAGCCATGTTGGGTACAGCCGACCAGCCCCATAACTGGTCAAACTCGAGCTCTCCATCAGCCGTGTCCGAGTCGCCGCCCATCCTGACGCTTTGGTCACCCTGTGACATGCCGGGAGTGCTCCCTGCAGGCGAGTGGCCTGCGGTAGGGCCCGCCGGTGTTGAAAAGCTGTGGTCCGCCTTCGTGGAAGGCGGCGGCGGAGCCATCGCCTTAACGCCGGCCGCCGATGACCCCGAGGTACTGGCTGCGAAGGAGTTTTTCCGCGATATCCTAGAAGATCGGAAGATGGTGCCGATTGGGTCTTGGGTTGATGTGGGCGATAATGTTGGAGGAGCGGGCATGGCCGGCTGCTCTGTTTTCTTTTGCCGGAGCTCGTAAATGACGTTTCGGAATGATGTAAGAATGAAGAGCAGACGGTTAGCTTGCGGGTCGCTGGCAGCGCAGTAACGCATGATGGCAATCGTGTTGGATATCGAGGTTCCATAGCTCGGGTTAGGGTACACCGCCGCGAACTCGTTGCTCAGAATGATGAGGGATGCTGCAAAGAGGAAGTAGCTACGGGCAATGTCAGTGCGACGCGCTTTGAAGGTCTACGTGGGGGTCTACGAACAGAACGAAGGGGTTGCGTTGTGGGAGATAGTTGCTCTCGTATGCCTTTTGCACAAGGTTGATCGTCTGGTTGGATGCATGCAGGCATGCCTCACAATACTTGGACATGCGGTTGATCCAGCGGGGGACCGGTAAGTTGAGACTGCTTCGCTCCCCATGTACTTTGCTTAGCAGGCATATGAAGAAAGGCCGAGTCAGTAACAGTATCGAGTGGCAGTAGAGCAGATTAACGTGGAGCGCTGCGATGCCTTGTGCCGGATTACTGGGGTCGGCAGCGACTTGCCCTGCAGCCAGGTCCGGGCTGAGTGTAGAGTACCAGCTGCTGCATCGCTCCCAAATATCTTGGGCAAGGCGGACCGATATTCGTCGCCGGGCATATATCTTCTTTAGAATCTGTCCAATGATCCGACAAGACTGCACGGCGGCGTCAAGTCCGTCGTTCGGGTCCGTGACGCGAACCAATCCCCCCTGAGCGTTCTTTTCGAACACCAACAACGCCTCCGTAGAACATTCCTCCTCGTCGATGGCGACAGGGCGGCCGAGCGAAGCAGCAAGAAAGCGGTCGACAACGAACAGGCTTCTCCAGAGGTTCCGTCGGAGTCTAATCTCGTGACTCTTGAAGATGAAATGGTTCTCTTGGACCCTATGCAGACCGAGCGCAAACCCGGATCGAACGGCCATACCTGGAGCAGAAGGTCAGACACCACGTCCTCCGCGAACTCGTGAGGGTATAATCTTACCAAAGTAAGCATAAGCCGCATTGCGCTTCGACACCGCGAGCATGTAGACGGCCATCAACGACAAAGCCTGCACAGACCAAAAGTCTGCATCTTCGAACCCCGATATGGGGTCACCGAGTGCTTTTGCGCTTCGGAAAAAGAGCTCTGCGCGGTCGTACTCGGTAGCGCGAAGCTTCTTGAAGATCGTATCTTGCTTGCTGCCAGGAAGTGGCGTGCCAAGGACCGTACCAATGGCAAAAGTCAAATACAACAAGCAGAGAAAGGAGGACTGTGCTGCCAGGGGATCCGAGTAGCATGTTTCAACCGACTTCTCAAAGGCTGCCCTGTTGAAAATCTCAATCAGACCATGTGTCTGCGAAGGTTAGAAAACGAACATGTCTTCCCTTGAAACGAAAAAGTGCCACCTACGTTTGTGAAGAACGAATCAACCAAGGCGTCGGCTGTGTCCCTGTCAGGCAGGATGTGCGGAGGGCGCATGTTTGCCGGCATTACTATAGTAGCCTCCATGATCTTGTGGCGGCTGGGGTCCAAGGTGAAGTCGCTGGGGCCAACGCTCGCCTCGACAATCATCCGTATGAGCTGCAAGTATGCCAGCGACGCCGAGTCGCCCACATAGACTATACACATGGTTAGCAAATTGGAGGCATGCGACGCCTAGAGAAGGCACCATACGAAGTCTGCCCGTGGGGTCCTGTAACATCCTGGTCGACTGTATGAGCGAGGTTTCTTCGTCCGGGCCCGATACTGTGCTGTGCCTGGAGCGGATGTCGAACTCTCGGTCCGCTGCTGTCGTCTCATGGTCGTTTTCAATGGAGGGCTGTAGGTCAAAACTGCCGGTCGGTCTCTCTTCGGTAGCTGGTTGCTGCGGCTTGGACTCCCATGGTGTCGAAGCCGCCGCGGGACTCGCGGGTGCAAGAGAGCCTTCGGGGACCGCTGGATTTGCAGTGGGCAGCTCTTCAATATTGCGACGCTTGGAGGGAGAGGCTATCTGGTCCGGGGGTGTCTGCTCGGAGCCGTTGCTTGTGGTGTAGGTACACACTAGACTCCTCTTGGTACATGTGGCACATGGGCGAGAACCGTTACACTTTGGAAATATTGGTCAGTTGACGAAGGGGCAGAGAATCTGTCGGCGAGCCCGAACAAGGCCTGGGGGAAACAGGTGAGCGTCTAGCACTTGCCGAGCCTGAGGTCTTTTGCCAAATTCGGCATGCGGTGCCCACGAGACCGGCAAGTCAGAAACCCGTTGTAGATCGAGACTGGGGCTCTTCACGGAACATGCAAAACCCCCCTTATGTGACCAGATCGTCGGGTTGCCCACTGGGACATGTCCTGATTCGAGGGGTCATCCCGTGCATTGAGGAAGATGCTCCGTTTGAAGGGAACAGTGATTCTTGCGAATCATGGTGCGAAGAACATTTCTGACACTAGACCAACAGTACGTACTGGGGATACGTGCCACCCACTTGGTTAGCAGCGTAACATTGACGATAAGGGCAACGAAGGTAACTTCTATAGGCGGACAAGACGAAAACGGATTCATGTCGGATTCCAAGCCCACTATCGACGTGATGAGAGGTAATTGTATTGTTCCGATACCCGGGCATTTGTTCAATAGCGAGACGACATTGAGGATTAAAGTCAAGAAACGGAAACGAGGACAATGAGCGGGTAGGGTCCCTTCATACGTGATTGTTGATATATGCTTGTGTTTGGCTCATCAGGCAACTAGCCGGGAACGGCGCCGGGGAGTAGCGGGCAGCAAGCGGGATTGGTCGACGGCGCCTCGACACATCTGGCATGCCAGAACCGAAATTGACCAACGCAATGACGACAGAGCGCGAGGAGAAGAGTAAGAAGCAACCAAGCAAAGAGCTCCGGGATGACAGTTCAAGTAGGAGAGGGGGAGGGGGAGGGGGAGGGGGAGGGGGACGGCAGCATGCAAACTGAGAGAAGGCAAAGCTCACCTTCTGCTTCCGGCGCTTACAGGTGTCACAGGCCTGGGCAGTCCGTTGACGTTTGTCTTCTGGGACCTTTGGTCTGGTCATTGTCAACGACGATGATGCATCGGCCAACAGTCCACGGACCCCTGGCAATACCCACTACCCGATGAGGCGACGAGGTGGAGTTGGGGTTTGGGGGCAGCAGATGGGTGAGTCGGAGGGGCGGAAGAGGGCGGGAGGTGGAGGCCGCGGCGAGGGTTCACGGATGACTGCACAAGGTATGTCGGAGGGTGGACTGCAGAGTGGCGGATAGCAGGCACCAGGTACAGATGCGCATGCTTTCCTCTCACTGCAGGGCGTGATGAGCGTGGGTTGCGGCAAGGAGACGAAATGGCGGATGCAGCAGCCGCAGAGGGTGTTCCGTGCTCTGACCCGAAGCGGGAAACTAGTAGGGATCGACTCTTTGGGCAAGGTTTTCTGTCATGTTCCGAGGACGGGACAAGCAAGCTGGCCTGGCGATGGCGGGTGACGAGGATAACCGCAGGTGGGGAAGCTTGAGCTTCGGATATGGGGTGGTTACTTTAAAGAGTAATCAAGGTACGCGATAATGATATGTGACGTGGGGAGTGGGAGATGCAGGTCTGCCCTATTGCGCGCGGAGCTGGTCTGCTGCGGCGGGCGAGCGAGAGGGGATGGGATGGGATGGGATGGGATGGTTTGGTTTGAGTTGGGTTGGGATAGGACAGGATGGACCGCCGTTGCGGCAGCGGAGGTCGGCGGAGGCGGGGAGGGAGAGAGGCGAGGAGAAATGTCGTGAGGATGAGGAAAGGATAAGGAAGAGCCTGGCCGGGAGAGGGAGGGAGGGAACAGCGAGACTTTGATCGGATATGGGACAAGCGGCCAGGCCGGGCTAAGTCAGAAGAAGCTCGCGATTGGGCAAGCACGCACTTGTCACGCCTTACGGGAGAGGCAGGCCAAGTAAAAGGGAAGGGGGGGTCGGGGACTTTACACCGTAGAGCCACCTTCGGGCTCAGCAAAGTAGACAAGGCAGGGTCGTGGAGTCGAGCTCTCAAGGCGAGCTCGAGTCGTGCAAGCACAACGAGATGCGATGCTGAGCGGGGGCCAAGAGCATCAAGGATGCAGACCGGGGGGGGGGGGGGGGGGATACTCGAGCAAGGGGTGTGTGGACAAGGCATTGAAGCTAGGACCGCATTGTACGATTGTAGGACAAGGGGGGGTTGTCGAGTTTGATGGGCCATCAGCAATCCACCCCCCCCCTCATAGACTCCGATCCGGGTTTGGAGCTGGTCGGATTTTGGGGAATTTGAGAGAGGGCTCGATTCAAGTCAAGGGGCGTAGGTGAATCAAGTATGACTCTCTTTAGTCCCTGGCCACGAGCCTTGTGAAGAACAGAGGTGTGAGGCGAAACCCAAAGTCCGTTCCAGCAGGTGACAGATCAGACAAGCCCAGGTCCAACCCGTTTTTGGCTTTTTTTGTTTTTTTTATGGTTTGGCATGTCAGAGTCAAGGCCCAGATACGCCCGCACGCGGTAGTTACCGGTCTAGAAGGCGGCCGCGACGGCGCCACCGATTCTTCTATCTGGAGAGAGAGCATACGGATACACGAGAACAGTGTCTTCAATTACGTAGTCGACTGTAACCGCTCGAGCATGTTTGCAATGCATATCTTATAATGTTTAATCGAAGAAAGAAAGAAAGAGAGAGAGAGAGAGAGAGAGAGAGAGAGAGAGAGAGAGAGAGAGAGAGAGAGAGAGAGAGAGAGAGAGAGAGAGAGAGAGAGAGAGAGAGAGAGAGAGAGAGAGAGAGAGAGAGAGAGAGAGAGAGAGAGAGAGAGAGAGAGAGAGAGAGAGAGAGAGAGAGAGAGAGAGAGAGAGAGAGAGAGAGAGAGAGAGAGAGAGAGAGAGAGAGAGAGAGAGAGAGAGAGAGAGAGAGAGAGAGAGAGAGAGAGAGAGAGAGAGAGAGAGAGAGAGAGAGAGAGAGAGAGAGAGAGAGAGAGAGAGAGAGAGAGAGAGAGAGAGAGAGAGAGAGAGAGAGAGAGAGAGAGAGAGAGGGAGAGAGAGAGAGAGGGAGGTACTTGAGGTTCGACGAATGGAAATTATACAGACTAACGTACTGAGGAGGTGGTTCGGCAGGCACGTGGAGCAGGATGCTGGCTGTCAGAGCTGCACCTAGCAATTTGTAGCCCAGCCGTTGCATTTATTGGGTTACCATCTCCTTCAATAGGTTGCAGCCGGAAACGTCAGGGCTGGCCTTGGATTGGCGTGCTAGCTTGTGTCAGGCATGGTTTTGTGTGCGAAAGAGGATGTGTGCGATGCGTACGTGCGTGGGACGTGATGAGGCGGTAATAATGGATGATGATCTCCAATATTTTGTTTGGTGGGGGGTACGAGGGTAGCTTCACCCCATACCGCTGATAGACTCCTCGCAGCCCAGGCTAAGTCCGCGGAGCTCGTGGAGAGCTCTGGAAAGCTCCGGAGAGCTCATGTACGAGAAGAAGCATGGCCTCCACCGTGGAGCTGAATCAAATTATCCTGCTAGCCTCCAAGCCACGGCGCTGCCGCTGCCGCTAGCTTGGCAGAGAAAAAAGCAAGAATCCCTCTTTCCCATGCTGCCCTACATAGTACCTATGGCAGGTGAAGCTAGGGGGGGGGTTTGAGGAGGTAGGATGCCAGCCAGAGGTGTGGCGGCCATGCTTCGACCGACCTCTTTGGCTAGACTGGAATGGAACCCTGCTGGGCGCTTGGCGGGAGTGAGTGAACACAAAAGACGGGCGAGGGCAGATTGACTCGAGCGCGGAGAAGCCTAGAATCCACCCCCTGTGCTTGGTGGCCATTGACCGGAGATGCTTATTTCTCATCGGGGTCGGCGGGTTCTCGATCGAGGCGCGCATTTCGACTGGAACGTTTCCAACAGAACGGTACGTGAGGTATGCTGCTCGATTCGATGACCGCGCCTGGCAGCAAATCACCCAGATCGTGAGGGCTGCACTCGGCCATGTCGAGCATCGTGGAACGGTCGGGCTGTTTCTCGTTTGGTGAGGCCGATGAGAAATTGACTTGCCGTGGTGTAAGCGCGCGGTTAGTCTGCGATGCTGAAGTTTTTGTTGACGCTGTCGAAGTCAAGAGCCCCGGGAGGCCTCCTGCGTACTACCTGTGCAGAGATGCATCATGTAATAAGTAGGGTTGTTTTCGGCAGCTGTCGTAGATGGTAAGAATAAAGTAGGCACAATAGAATGCAATGCACCCTTCTTTTGATCGTCCGTTCAACGAGGAAGGTGCTTGGGAAGTAGATACCGTGATTGGAACAGTGACGTGTGCCTTCCCTCCTTTTCCCCAACTTGCACTTCCCTTGGCAGGACCGGTATTTCTTCTCCGGGAGCAGAGCCGGGTCGGAATGGGTTCTGCATCGGAGCATCGGAGCCAATGCCGGCCCTGAAGAAGAGCAACGAAACTCCGCAACGTACCTACCTACCCTACCTACCCCGGTCCCAATGCAATCGCGATTGGCCAAACTATCGTTCGGGGTGTTGTTTCCGTCTTTTCTCCCTCCACTACCTACCTACAAGAGTACATATCTAAGACAGCCGAGTATATACATGGGTAGGCAGTGTACATACTTTTCTTTCAATCATCGTCGCCGTCGGAACACACAACCGTTTATCGTCGGGTAGCGCACCAACTTGAGAAGCCAAATATGATTCGCAACTCACCAGCCTGGGGGTCACATTTGCGGGAGGAGTGCGGAACGGAAAACTGAGGTGCATGTCCAAGGCGGTCCCTCTTAAGCTCGCACAGGTACACAATAGTACTTTACACAGTCGGAGGCGGGACGGGAAACGGCCCATCAGCAAGTATGTATGCCTTCCGTTGGCCGACCGAGCACATCATCTCATCTGTTCTCATCAACCTCGCGTCATAATCCAACATCCTATGCGCTCGTCCTCCGTTACTATGTGCCTATTCCGTCACTCGCAACATTTCTCCGCTGCAGATGCTCTGACGGGCAACTTCGCAACCACCAGCTATATGCCCTGTCACCCTCGTGCATGCTGCATCCGCGCCGAGGGCAGAGATTGGTTCAACCCCGGTCCAACGTGAACCCCTGCCATCACCGCGAAAACACCCGCTCACCTTCTGTGACACAACACAGGACTTGCAGCTGTAGTTGCAATGCCTCGGGGACGAGAGCTTGAGCTCCAACGGATTACTTACCGCAAGCAACAGCGATTGGGTCGGATGTTGCACCCGCTGACTATCATAGTCGGTCAACTGCCGCTTCCGGCGCTCTTTATTCGAACCCGGCACGCAAGACATTGCTCTTCTTTTCGGATATACAATCACCAACATCAACTCGATGACATCCGTATACTATTAGCGCCTGGTTTCCCTCGCCATTCGCCCAAAGACAACGATGGGTTGCCTCGGCATTGGCCAAGCGTATTTAGTCATGGTCTTTGTGTTTTCGCTGGGTCCTTAGTCAAGCTGGCTAAGGGAACCCGCCTTCTTCGTTCGGCTCCGGGACGACCCTTGATCGGTGTTCCGCGTTCCCCCCTAGCCTGCAGGTTCCGCGTCCATGGTTCCAGATAGCTATGTAGCTACCCCCTCTTTCTTCAGCCGTCCCACCTACGTTCCCGTGTCTTCTCGTCCATCGACTACTGCGGCTGAAGTGCATCCGGGTGACTACATGCCACTCGCACCCGAATCCTGTTTCAACCCCACCCTTGCATCCTAACAGGATACTATACGGTGGTCCGCCGCTCTGCGCCTGGCCCAAATGATCGGTCTGTCGTCTTCTTGTCAGGTTCGCTAAGCTCATCATGGTAAGAACCTCCAGGATCGACTACCGTAGCTGCTTCCTCCGGTGGCTGTTCTGTTCAGATCACTGCCGCCGTCATATTTCGTATGTGGATTCTCATCTGCCGGCATCTCTTTCAGATGGGCGCCTTTTTCTCTGCCAAATATCCCGCCGCGGCTGTCCCCGTTCATAGCCACTAAGTGTCCGAACGTCTTCCGGGGTTGCTGGTTGCTGCGAGGCCATCCTAGTACGGATACCGTCAACTCGCAAAGTACGATTGATCCAAACGTAGCCGACGGCCCGCCCATCCCTCTCACTCACACCCGCGCTTCCCGTTCCCGCTCCCGAGCCTGCTTAGTTCGACAGAACTGCTTGCCCCTAGCTCCACGTCCTCCAACTTTGGTCCCGTCCCGGTGGAGAGATCAACATACAACAGCCGACCGGCTGTCTAAAAGGCCGCTCGGCTGTGTCCTCTGATGCATATATACTTTGGCCATGCGTCGAATGTGGCTGTTGGAAACCCTGCCAGTCTCCGCCTTCCCTGACTCTATCACGACTTTGAGCCACCGCGTCAATACCGTTGCCAGAAAATGGTACCCGAGAGACCTGGTTCTCAACAAAGGGCTGCGACAGGCTACTCTGTGAAGAAAGAGTCCGAGGATGCATTGACTGCACTCATCGCCGCATGCCAACAACAACTCCCACCTGAATTCGTCGAGCTTTTGCGAAACGTCGCTTTCACCGCGCCAGAAGGCGATGCCGCTTTCTTTCCATGCCCCCTCAAGGAGCAAGAGGCGACAGCCAGTATCAAAGCCCTCGAAGGAATGGCTGCCGCCGCCGTTGCTGATTTTCGGCAGGGTCCTCAAGCCCAGAGGCACATTGAGGTTGACGTAGCCCGTACGGCGTGCTTCTTGATGTCGGCCTACCTCACAACGGTCGACGGCATGGACAAAGCTCACCCCAACGTGAAGTCCAAAATCCCAGGTACGTAATACACGGCTCGGGCAACGGCCTCCTGGCTTACAAGTCGCAGATACCGACTTGAACCGGGCGCAGTCCATCCTCTACAGGCGCCTGTCGGCAAATCTCTATGAAACCAAGGATCCCGGCGAATACTATCACTTGCATGGGTCGCTCGAGGCTTCCAGGGCATTGAACATGATCGGCCTGCCTGCCTTCAACCCAGAGCTCCAGGGCTACAGCGA
The DNA here is from genome assembly GCA_034509685.1 of Colletotrichum cereale. Lineage (NCBI taxonomy): Eukaryota > Fungi > Ascomycota > Sordariomycetes > Glomerellales > Glomerellaceae > Colletotrichum > Colletotrichum cereale. Next base: position 6,131 of record JASUDE010000053.1, on the reverse strand, counting down.
GTGCATCGACACAATCGAGACCGCAATGAAGCGTTTCTCCGTGCAAGAGCTGGAAGAGCTGAACCGAAAAGAAGGCCAGGCCGGGGTCCCTGTGCTCAAGAAAGAACAGTTCTCGAATACGCCCCACGGTAAGGCGCTTATGCAACTCCCTCCCCTGACCGTCAAGCCGATAGAGTCCACCACGCCACCAGCGCACTTCGAGACGCAACACAGCAGCTCTGGGGTTGAGCAGTGCCTCAGCGGCATCCGGGTATTGGAGCTCTGCCGCGTCATTGCTGGACCAACCATCGGCCGTTCCCTGGCGGCCCACGGCGCTTCTGTCCTCAAGGTGACCTCGCCAAGCCTCCCCGACGTCCCCTTTTTCCAGGTGGACGTCAACACCGGCAAGCACACCACCTCGCTACACCTCAAAGACCCGGAAGATCGCGCGACTTTCGAGTCGCTTCTCGCCAGCGCGGACGTCGTACTGGACGGCTATCGGCCAGGTGTCATCGACCGCCTGGGCTACGGGCCCGAGAAACTGGCCGCCATCGCCGCACGCCGCGGCAAGGGTTTCGTCTACGTCGCAGAGGACTGCTTCGGTGGATCGGAGTTGGGCGTGGCCAAGGCGGAGTGGGCGGGACGCCCCGGATGGCAGCAGATCGCGGACTGCGTCACCGGCGTTGCCTGGGAACAGGGCCGCTTCATGGGGCTGGACGCGCCCGTCGTGCCCCCGTTCCCCATGTCCGACTACGGTACTGGCGCCTTAGGCGCAGTCGGCGCCATGGCTGGCCTGTACCGGCGCGCGACGGAGGGCGGCTCGTGGCTCTGCCGGACCAGCCTTTGCCAGTACGACGTCTTTCTCCTGTCGTTGGGCGCGTACCCGCGTGAAGTCCAGGCCCGCCTGCGCGAGACGCACGACCCGACCTTCTTCGACCTGCGGCACCACGACTCCGTGGACGAGGTCAGCAAGCGGGCCCTGCGCAGCGTAAAGCGTCTTCATCCGGAACTTTTTGCCGAGGATCTGATGCACACAGCATGGAGCCAGGGGTTCGATGCGGAGGTCAGGTGGCCAAAGGAGGCCGTCAGGGTTGGGGGGTTGCGGGTCGGACATAATCGGGCATCGAGGCCCAACGGAGCCGACGCGCCCTCGTGGGAGGACTGGGAGGTGCAAGATGCCATTGTCGGGGCATAACGGTTTCCCATGAGTAACGACGTTTATACGGCCTGGTCTAGACACAGAAGCGATAGATTGGGGGCATGGATGAAGATAGAAAGACATTCCAATGCTAGTTCTTGGACACCACTGGCTCCCGCGTGACGGAATCCAAGAGCTAGCCATCGGTTGCTCTGTCGGGACACCTACCATGCAACCAAGCCGGGGTCGAACATGACCCGTAGCCAGCGAAACATGTCACCAGTTTACTCCCGGCACGCTTTCCACTTCGTTCTGTAGAGAGCCAGAGTACAGAAAACATCAAAAGGGGGGCGAATGGGGGGATTCAAACGAGTCCGCGTCCTCTCGTCACCGGGACGACGATGATTTCGGCTCGAAGCAAGGGTGGAGGTCGCCGGCGACTCCTCGAGGCGGCAGGCTTTCGCGCTCCTTCACCTCTCAGAAAGGGAGTCAGTGACAGGCCACCCGGACAATGCTGTACCTGACCGCTAGCGAAACAAAGGCCATCCTGGCTGCGTGGGGCTCTCCTGTCTGGATGTATTTCGGTGGGCAAGTTTCCTGGGTATCCGGATGCCCATCCTGTTCGAGAGGTATAGTCGGTCTTGGAATACTGTGTCAATCAAAGCATCCATCCTATAGTAGACGCCATTCTTCCCTCTCCCGAAAAGAAAGAAGCTGAGACACAGGCGGGACGGCGATGGGCGAAGAACTCCAAGCACCAGGAGGTCTAGTCCGGAGCCCTGTCCCTCTTCTAACCGGGGCCGAAAGACACCGAGATCGTGCTCGCCGCCGTCTGCCCGTCCCGAGAGGCATGACGCAGAATCCATCACCTTGCAACGCCTACACATCACGAAAAGCTCCGGTGATCGCTCGCGTACGGGGCGAGCACGGGTGCCACTCCTTTCCAGGCGTTGCGACCTCGGAAGAATAAGGAACTGAAACTTGGGGATGTATTTGACTTCTATTGTATCCGTCCACAACATACTACTAGTACA
>JASUDE010000052.1:149486-161874 GCA_034509685.1 Colletotrichum cereale | reverse complement strand
ACAAAAAAAAAAAAAAGAATATAGCTGCAAATGCAGTCTATAAAGTCGCCAAATGCAGAAGAAGACACGACGGCTGGTTGAAGTGCTACTACCTACTACTACGTATGTATACGCAGTACTATCTGTACGTACCTGGGTACTCCACCAGAAGATTGCAATCCCAGTCATGGAAAACTGGGCCAAGTCTCGGAATGGCATGGCGTCTAGGTTCTCAGTCAAAAGCTAAGCCATGAATAGACTAGAAAAAGCATGTTCAGACACAAACCGCCCACGGTTCTGTTCCCCCCGTCGAGGCTTTTCGGCTCCAGCCTTTAGCCTGGCAAACACCTGTTCCATTCCACCCTGAATTGTTTTCAACGTGCTCTTTCGCTCCGATCTTTCCACTTTTTGTGGTCGCCAACTGAGTAGTGTACTTCCAGTCTCGTCCCTGGTCCCGACGCACGTCCCCTTGCCGCGACCGTTCACTTATCGGGTTTGTCAATCACCAGCCAGTCCCAACAGCATCGCCGAAGATTTTCCAGGCCCAAAGGCCCGAATGACGGCTTGTCACGGATTTTTGGGGCATTGGCTACATTTCTCATCTCTCCTCGAATCTTCCCTACCTTTCTGCTGCACAAACTGCGTTGGCTTCTTCGGTCAGCAGTCGCAAGACGGCAACATTCACCCTCACCGTCCCCCATCACGGGCATCGAACAAAACAGCCCCACTTCGTGAGAGAGATATGCGACACTCTGAGCTCGGGCATCGCTGTACACCTCCTTGCAACGAGTACCTGTCCAGGCCTCCCGTGCCATTTGATCAGCGCCTTCCCGAGACCGAACATCGGTCTGCTGCTTGACTAGTCTCGCCTTCCTTTCGAGACACCCTCGCGATAGCACCAACAGCGCAAGAGGAGGTAGGAGGGTTGGACCGTGTTTGTCTGCCGTACCTTCCACCAAACCACATCACACCACACCGCACCACGCCGCACTATACCAGCACCCCGCGACGGTCTCTCCTTCCCTCGGGCCTACCTTCTCCCCCTCGCCCCGACTCCCGGTTTCGACTGCGATAGTAGGGCGGACTCCTCCTTTCTTAGTTGGGGACCTCGTCCTCATGGTGCGTCTTCACCCTCACACACACACCACTCTCGCGACACATTAACACCCCGTGCTAACAACCATGGCTGAATCCAGTCTCGCCCAAGGTTCAGGCCCGTCCTCGCCGCGCCGCCGACGCAAAACTCGTAAACCACCAAACAGACCCAATATGATGCCTCCCGAGGCCCAGCACAACGGAGCCGGAGGCTGCCCATCAGATGCCCAGGTCGCCGCCTCGAACCAGACACTCAACTTCATGCTGGGCAGCCGACGTCAGCCGTCGTGGATGACGACGGCCCAACACTCAAAGTCGCCCTCCACCGCTCCCCAGCGCAATACGGCACCGATATCGAGCAGTCATCAGAGGGCTCACGGTTCCCCGACACGGCCGCCCTCCAGGCCCCCGAGCCGTACATCAACAATCAGTACCTCGGATACAAACCGTCTGGCAATTGGGAGTCTCGTTACATCACTCGTTTCGAATCCGGCCGATGGACCGCAAGACAAGCCTGCACCTGTACCTGTGCCCGGCCAACATACAGTGTATTTTCCCTACCCTATTTCGTCTTCCGAGAAGCCTCGATCGTTTCCTTCTCCCGAACCGCCACACCTTGTTCTAACGTCCACTGGCAGTGACTGCGCAGCCGCTCTTCCTTCTCCAGCTCCGACTGACCAGCCTAGTCCTCCCGCAGTCAGCTCCAACCAAGGCTCTCACCGGAATCCAGACTCTTGTACTCAAAGCCCTGATGTGGGCCACGACCACTCGACCAATCCCTGGAACGTCATTCCTGCTCCGACTGGCGAAGCGGATACCCGGGACCGACCTGCGGATGCTTGTCAACGTAGCTCGGGGCTCGTCTCCGAGCCCGCCGTCTCAGGCCTGAACAACACCACACTCTTACCGGAAAACAGCCACTCCGTATCGAGGTTCCTCCCGTACGAACCTAGTGAAAACCCTACCTGCTGTGAGCCTTCCGATAGACCTCAAGACTGCTCTCAAGATCCAGTCTCTGTGACTCGGTCCGTCGCTCCTCTGCCCACGCCGGCGCCTGCAACCATAGAGGACCCCCAGCCTCAGCCCAGTCAAGCTGCGACGTCGCCTCCGCTGGACGGTCAACTATCTGCCCCCAGCCATTGCCCACCACAACAACCTCCCAGTCAAGGTACTGATGACAGTCGGCAGACTGTCGGACTGCCTGAAGCCAATACTCATCCGGCGGAGAGTCTTCGTCCCAAAGCCATGGCTGAGAAGCTCGACGCCTTCGTCCGCTCTTGGGGCGGTCTCAACAAGCTTCCAGCCGACGGTACCTCTGTGCCCAGGGTCCGACTTCTCAAAGAAGCCATTGAGACGCATGATTACTTCTATATCATACTGCATCAGGTTCTTTGTGTGTGGTCGATTGACGGGGAAGCCGCGTATCGTCTTCTTGGTCTTGCACCCGATGTAGCTGGGAATGCGCTCAGCATCGTACAGAACACACTCAGAAAGAATGAAAAGATGACCCATGACCTAGTCCGTTTCTTCGCAAACTTCCCCAATTCGCGCACCTCTGGCCTATGGGAAACCGAGGCCTTCCGGAAGCACGCCGGCGAAGTCTCTGTTTTCCTCAACAACCTACACGAACAGTGGAATAGAATTCTCATTCCGGCCATGAGGCCTCGCTCTGGCAGAGGCTACCCCATTCTTATGGACGAGTTGCGCTTTCAGCTCAAGCTTCGGTCGCCGCTGCTGGAGGGCATCCTCTTCACGGTCACTAGGAGGCACATCGGCGTCCCTGATGGTCCCATCGCGGATCAGATGATGACGCTCTTCCGACAAGACGCTCATAACCACCACGCCAAGATGTCTGAGCAGGATCAGAGGACGTTTCAGCATTCGTTGATATCCAGGTACAAGCAGCTTGTGCACCAGTACGATCAGTTCCAACAGCAAATGCGGCAGCAGCAGCTACAGCAGCAGCAGCGGCAGAGCAACCCTTCGCCAGCCTCTGGAGCGCAGCAGCCCTTGCCGCAGACCATGGCGAGGCCGCAGGTTATGCCCCAACAACTGAACATGCCAGAGCAAGTGAGGAGGGCTTCCGCCAGTTTCTCGCCCACCCAAACAACGATACCAAGTCCGACGCAAGTCTCCTCCGTCCCCGGATTCGACATGTACCCTTCTCCGCCCGTCCAGAACCCGCGCCAGTTTCAACGTGTCTTTCCGGGCAACCTCGGTCAGGTGGCTTCGCAGTTGAGACTGCGAAGTAACAACTCCAGTCACATGAATAACGGGATCCAGCAGCCCATGCAGCAGGGCCCGATGCGGATGCCCCAAATGATGGGACAGATAAACCAGTCTCTCAATCCGGCAGGGTCTCCTCGTTACGCCAACGGACAACTGCCGCATGCTGCTAGGCTGCCACAAAGCCTTGGCCAAACATCTCCTGTTCTTCAAGCACCCCTGGGAGGACTTTCGATCTCTATGCCGACCGTTACTTCACCTACACGGTCTATGGCCCCTCAGGGTTCAGTTGTCCGTTCACCGGGCTTACCCCAGGAACCGCAGCTGCCACAGATTCACCCTTTCAACTCTCAGGGGTTCCAGCAAGCTTCAAACGTAAACCCGGACCCTAGACACCAGACGGCTCAACGAGAATATCAGCCTCGTCATATCCAGGCTATTGTCCAGAGGCAGGCTGCGAATCTTGTGACGCCGCACTCGCAGCAAGCACCCTCCCCGCGGCTACAGCAAATGCAGCACGTGCAGCAGGTACCCCGCCAAGGGCAGTCTCCTACAAATGCTACTGCCCATGCGCAGATGAATACAAACGTACAAGGGGCCATCCCGGGAGTTGCTCCGGCGGTTGCGAATCACCCAGTGTCACGGCCACCCACGACTCGGTCCAGAGTAAGCCGTGACGCATCCGGGAGGCCAATGGGCAGCGTGTTTCCACCACCTCACACGCAAATTCCTTTGGACCGGCTGCCTCACACGCCTTGGGAACCAAAAGCACTGGGTATGGCGCTGCACCAAGTCGAAGCTAGGAGCCCGAGGCGAGTGCCACGAGATATTCCTGGCGCTTCTGACCCGGCGAAGCCAGGAAGATACTACCAATCTATCAAGAAACTCGCAGTGGGGCCTGTTGCAACGCCGGCTAAGCAAGCGCTGCACCGTCTCGTCTTTGTCGTGCCTCAAGAGGACATGGGCAAGCTCTGTCCTAGTCGAATTGCGACACGGGACGGCCTTCCAGTGTCTGAGTACTTTGACGGATCTCTTCGGTATCGTCTTCGTCTTTGCGAGCTGCCGGTTAACCCGGAGGGCCCGACCAAGGTGGCAGAATCGACTTGGGCGGTGGCGCAGACGTATTGGCCTGATCACATCAACATCTTGGTCAATGGCAAAGTCATGACGATCCGTCGCAAACAGCACAGCGGACAGCACCAACCTGTGGAACTCACCCCCTTCGTCGTCGCCGGCACGAATTCGATATCGGTCGCGATTTCACCGCCGGCCCGCCCTCCAAAGCCAAATACAATGTACTACATGGCGGTCGAAATCATTGAAACGTTGGGCCACGAAAACATCCTCAACATGGTGCTACAGCACGGCGTCATTCCGGCTGATTCGACGAAGGAAGCGATTCGGAACCGTCTGAAGCCTGTAGCCGAGGATGGAGATGACGAGCTGGCGGTGGTTGACAACGATCTCAGTATTGATCTGGCCGACCCGTTCAGCGCGACGATGTTCCAGATCCCGGTGCGGGGCGCGGCTTGTACGCACATGGAATGCTTCGATCTCGCCACTTGGCTGCAGACACGACCAGCCAAGCCCAGGTGCACGATTCATGCGGCGGGCGACGACTGCCGGGTGTGTAATCGTGGCGTTGGGGCGGGTCCCGAGCCGTCGTTGGTGGACAAGTGGAGGTGTCCGTTGTGCGATGGAGACGCTCGTCCTTACAGTCTTCGGAAGGACGATTTCATGGCCGAGGTCCGTTCGGTTCTCGAGAAGGAGGGGAAGCTTCATACCAAGACGATATACGTTGCGGCAGACGGAAGGTGGAGACCCAAGTTGGAGGAGGCGGGTGAGGGAGAGGATGAAGAAGCGGATGATGAACAGCCGCCTGCGAAGCGGGTCAAGACGCGAGCGACATCATCAGAAGGAGCAAAGGCTGTGGAGGTTATCGAGTTGGACTGATGAAGCGAGTAGGAAGGCAGCGGGACAGATGGGGCAGGACCACGACGTCAGCATATGAATAAGGGCGTTTTGATACAGCCTCGTCGTCGGGGGGTGGCAGGGGGATGCCCTCGGGCTGAGGGGGCTTGCTTTTGCTTGAGCATCGGGATACCGGAATGATACCATGTGCAACATCTGGGCGTTTTGAGGATATGGTGCGCGAGGGGAGCAGGAAGGCTGTAGAAAGACTTGAGGTCTCTTGGCTTATGCAAGTGGTGGCGTTGCACAGCTGAGACAGACAGGCATACCCGTAGAAAGGGAAGCAGAGGCTCGATGTCACGGTCCATGGGTGACTAGACAGACTACTGGGACATGATTTTAGGCTTGGAGATGTTGTGTATACAAACTCATCAACCAAGATGTTTTGAGCAGGAAGATCTCGCCTGAGAGGTGCGGCCTGGGAGATGCCAAACGACGTGCAAGGTAGCTGGGTGATTCCTCCTTCGTCCGAAGTGATGTAAACCCAAAACACTGGCAAGCCAGGCTTAAGAGGGATGGATAGCTCGGGTCTTGGCACAGGCGTCTATTTAAGGTGCGACGGACGTCGGGTGTGCCAGCAAGGAGCAGCTACACAGACTTTTGACCCAACACTGTACCCAAGACAGTTAGTAGAGAGAGAGGGAGAGAGAGAGAGAGAGAGCTCTGGACATGGCGATTGGGCCAAACCGCCAATAGCACCAACCCTGCCAGGCCAGAGCTTCAGCTTCACTTGGACACACACGTGTACCACCCACACCCACGACTTTGGCTTTCCCTTCCGAGGGGAGGGTTTTGGTTATTAGACTTGCAATCGTCCTTTGTTTGCATGGGGGGGGGGGGGGGGGGGGGTTTTTAAATAAATAAAAAAGAATTGAATTTTCATACTTTTTACATAGCTTCGCTGGGAAGGTACGATTGGTAGTGGCTCTGCAGCCGCTAAAAGCTATATGAGCTTGCGTACTCCCGGCCTCGGCTCTCTGCAGCTTGACCAACGAGGCTTGGAGGAGGGGCTCAGCCACGCGTCTACGTCGCCTCGCCTCTTTGAAGACGGCGATATTGTGTTCGCAGGAAGGAAAACCAGAAGAAGAAGAAGAAGGAGCACAGAGAGAGAAAGGTCTGATCCTAGCCCGCCTCACAACGGCACCCAACCGACACGGACGGGGGGGGGGGGGGGTCTTGGGTCTGTTACTTTCTTCTTTTCTTCTTCTCCCCTTCTCTCTTTTCCCCCCATTCAATTCCCCTCCCTCCCGTCCCTTACTCATCCGAACGAACCTCCAAATCTTTGAATTTCCAAGAAAACTTGAGTTATGAATTGAATTGAATTGAATTGAAAAAGTTTCTCCTTACTTCTTTCTCCATCTAGGCTACATACCTGTATTAGGTACGGATACATAGCCAACTATACCTATACCTATACCTATACCTATAACCCCACCCCCACTTTGTCTGCTGCTGCCCCTCCTTCCCTCCCGTTGCAACTTGAGGCTCTCGCACGGTGCGGTGCCACCATCCATCCGTACGCCACGCCACGCTCGTTCAACCAAGGTGAAGCTGCTGTTTGTGACGTCGATGCGCCCGTCCCTCACCGGCATCTGACCGACAACCACCTTGGAGAAGAGACAGGACAGGGCCCGGCGCAAGCAAGCAAACGACATACACCGGGAATTAATTGCCACAACATCCATACACACATCCACACACACGCACATACCTACATACGGATACACCTACCACGACCCAAAGCGGACTGAGCGGAAACACGACGACGCAACCATGTCCATCAGGATAGCGCTCGACAATGCGCCCGAGTTCTACACCAACCTCGACTCCGTCACCGGTCGCGTCGTGATGCACCTGAGCCGCCCCGAGCAAGTCGGCGGCATCGTCGTCAAGCTCGAGGGCGAGTCCAAGACGGCCCTCGGCCTGCCCCAGGGCTACGACGACCGCGCCCCACGCCCCGGCGGCGGCCCTGGGAGCATCGCCAGCGAGAACCACAAGGTCCTTTACCGCGTCGCCCAGGTCTTCCCCACCTACGACGAGGACCTGGCCGCCGGCAGCTCCAGCTACTCCCAGAGCTACATGCTCCAGGGCGGCCAGCACGAGTTCCCCTTCACCTTCAAGCTGCCCATCAACAACGCCTGCAGCGACCCCGTCGCCATGTCCAAGATCGGCGGCATTGGCGGCATGGGCGGCTTCGGCGCCGGCATCGGCCCTTTCGGCCTCGGCGGCGCCCGCGTCATGGACGGGAGCAAGCAGCTGTTCCTCCAGCACGTCACAAAGACCCTGCCGCCCTCCTTCACCGGCTTCCCCCGCCAGGCCGAGGTCCGCTACTACATCAAGGTCACCATCCAGCGTCCCGGCTTCCTGAAGGAGAACTGGCGCTACCAGATCGGCTTCAAGTTCATGCCCATCGAGCCGCCCCGGCCCCCCGCCACCACCCAGGAGGCCTTTGCCCGCCGGCCCTTCACCTTCAAGCCGCGTCCCCAGGGCCTCCAGAAGAAGAAGTCCTCCCTCTTCTCCTCGAGCAAGGACGACGCCGCCGCCGCCGCCGCCGCCGACTCGGCTACCTTACCGCCGTCCATCGAGCTGTCGGCGCGCCTCCCGCACCCGCCCATCCTCACCTGCAACCAGCCCCTCCCGCTGCGCCTTATCGCCAAGAAGCTCATCCCCTCGCACGAGCAGGTCTTCCTGACCTCCATCCAGATCGAGCTCATCGGCAAGACGCTCGTGCGGTGCCACGACCTTTTCAACACCGAGACCAGCAAGTGGGTCGTCGTCACCCAGACGGGGCTCAGCGTGCCCATCCTCAGCGACCCGACCTCGGAGGACCTCTCGCTCGAGTCCGTCATCCCGGACGACCTGTGGCGGAGCATCCCGCTGCCCAACACCGTCTCTCCGTCCTTCGCGGCGTGCAATCTGCAGCGCCACTACGAGCTCGACATCAAGCTGGGGCTGTGCTGGGGGAAGCCGCCCAGCCCGCGCGGGTTTCTGAGCTCGTCCAAGGAGAGCCCCGCGGCGCAGTCCATCTTCCTGCCGCTGCACTTTTCCAAAATCCAAATTTACTCGGGCATTGCGCCGCCGCCGCAGCTGCTGGCGGCGCTGCGGGCCCAGGCCAACAGGCCCGGCGCCGCGACCCTTAGCGTGCCGCCGAGGCTGCCCCCGCGGACGTCGCAGTCCTCGCCCATCACGCCGACGCAGCAGTATCGTCCCGGACAGCAGCAGCCAGCAGCAGCAGCAGCAGCAGCGGCGGCGGCAGCGGCGAGACCGGCAGCCGGATCGCAGGCGCCGCAGTATGACCCGCTGTACCCGCCGCAGATCGGCACACCCGGGGCCGCGGGCTTCGACGAGGCGCCGCCGAGCTACGACGAGGCCATGGCGGCGGAAGCGTCGGGCCCAGAGGAGAGGCCGGCGTACAGCGGTGTGACTAACGAGAATGCCCCCAGTCAGATCCCGGAGAAGGGTTAGGTGCGCCGCGGGTTGGACAAGATATTATTTTAGCGTGGTCGAGGCAGAAGAGGTCCGGGGCCCGGGGTCCGATGCGAGGCGAGATTAGGAGGAGTTGGCGGCGTGATTTCGTTAGATGAGAGTATTGCATGGGCTGGCGGCATATCATGGGTTTAATGCTAGGATGACTGACTGACTTGACTGACCTGAGGAGAGGGGGATAGTAAGAGAGATGGGGGAAAAGCAATTAGACGACAGCGAGCCGAGGGGCGACGGCGGACGACACCCCGTCCACCGATCCATCCATGACGCGGGCGAGGAGGAGGGGGGATGGTCTTTGACGTCCTTATTGGGGTTTATTATATACCATTTTTCAATTTTACGGGATATCTCCTCAATTCCAACACTCTTCTTCCCAGTCGGCGACTGTGCGCTTCGGCTTCTAGGGTCTAGGGAACAGCAAACAAACGAGCCGTCTGATATAGAGAAGAAACCAAACGACGCCGTCGACCAACCGATCCACGGGCGCAAAAGGGCGGTCTGCCAAAAGCATGGAAAGACCCGGCGTGTGGCTTCGATTCAACCGGCCCAGCCAACAGGCGGCGTTCGTGCCTTTGCTCGTATGAGGACGGCCGACGTGAACCGTTCTTTTGGACGCACCCTCTCAGGACTTATTGCCGCCCCTCCTTCCCGGGTCATTCGTATCGTGTCCCCTCACGCACGAAGACTGCAGCATGTATCTGAGGAATCGGTTACTTTCCATCTTCCCGGCGGTGACGCCCCTGAACTGAGCCACCATTGTTTTATGCTCTCGTATTCTTACACAAATGTCACATCCCCCTCCCTTTTCTTTTCGAACATGATCCCGTATATCTCTCACAGGCGCATCGCACATCCAAACCCTCACACTGGCCCCTCACAAACCTTCTTTGGCCAACATGTCGGCAATGTCGAGGTAAAAGGCGACGGCATTGAAGGTCCGCGTCTGGCCCATCCACACCTTGCGGAGCGTCCACTTGAGCCGGTTGGACCAGTTGATCAGGTCGAGGTGGCTCACGTCCAGCAGGGTGCCCTTGTAGGACCCCCAGCGGCTGCTGGCGACGCTCACCAGGCCGTCGTTGGGGCCCTCGGCGGCCTCGAGGATGCGGTGGCTCTGGCGGAACGGGCTCAGCAGGGGCGGGCGGTCGGTGCAGGCGCCGTAGCTGAAGTAGCGCACCTCGTCGCTGTCGGGGGTGCGGGGGTTGAACTCGTCGGCCATGTACTTTTGCGTCAGCTGGCCGAAGGCCTGGGTGCCGAGGCCGGCGCGCTCGATGAGGCCGTACAGGTTGGCGAGCTTGACGGGCCCGCGGTCGTCGAGCAGGAAGTCGGCGAAGGCGCTGCCGCGGTGCGGGGTGGCGACGGTGACGAGGCTCATGACCTTGACGTCGGCGGGCTTGAGGTGGGAGATCATGTAGCGGGCGTCGAGGCCGCCCATGGAGTGGGCGACGATGTTGACGGCGCGGCCGCCGGCCTTGGCGGCGATGTCGGCGCCCAGCTTGGCGGCGCGCTCCTCGATGGAGCCCGAGGGCGGCACCGACGTCGTGATGATGTTGGACGGGCCCGAGAGAGTGCTCAGCGACTCGGAGATGCCGCGCCAGTAGTGGATCGGCGGCACGTACGAGCCCAGCCGGAGCTCGGAGAAGCCCATCAGCCCGTGGGCGAGGACGATGGGGTACTTTGGTGTCTCTGCGTCAAGTGTCAGTGTGTGTGTGTGTGTGGACCAGTCATGCTGGGGCTGAAGTAAGGGGGGGAGGTTCACAAAGAAGGGCACGGCAAGATGGGGGAAACGGGTTGGATTGGGGTTGGAGGGGGGGTGGGGGTGGTACCATAGTGTTCTCTGACCACGGCATACTCGTCCGATATCTGTTTGCCCAAGTCTCTGAACCTTGGGTCGCCGTCGTGGTGCTTCGACCGCCAGGGCGAGGTGGAAAGGCATCGGCTGCTGCTGCTGCTTGCCAGTGCAAGAGGGCGAAGCAAGCGAGGAGACGCGGTTGGCGCACGAATTAGCCCGGGGGAGGGCGCGCGAGGGCGGCACCTCGTCAGGCATGCGCTGTTCATGGCATGGGAGGGGGGGGGGGGGGGGGGGGGAGGGACGCTGACGACGACGAGGAGTCAAAGGGCGGGCTGACACCCAAGTCAAAGTCAGGGGTGTATGTATGTGTGTATGCGTGTTTGTGCGGGCGGTCAAAGATACGGTTATCAATGTGCTTCGTTTCTCTCTCTCTCTCTCTCTCTCTGTCTTTCTTTGTTGTGCCCCCCTCTTTTCTTCGTGTTGGTCGGCTGTAATGGAAAAGCAAACCCTGTCAATGGGCCTATCTCTCTCTCTTTCCCTGTCTCTCAACTGGCGGCGGGGTGGCCAGGCATTTCTTTACTGTTCGGAGGATGGTGTGTGGACTGGACTTGGACTTGGACTTGGACTGGACTGGCCCTGCGGAAAGGGAAGGAAGAAACGCGCGCCGGGTGAACAGCGAGAATGCGGTTGCCAAGCGTGTTTAAGCGCCCGGCTTTTTGACGTCACGCAGAAACCGCGGCCGAGAATGGCTTAGCGCGATCGGGGGTCTCTCGGCCGATGGGTCCACCGACCCCGGCGGCCGCTAGTGATTAGTGGACGGATGTGTGTCCCCGTCCGCCGCGCATGGGCCAGAGCTTCTTCGTGATCTTTCCTCCCCTGCCCTGCGCGGCTCCTCCTCCTCCTCATCATCCTCCTCCTCCTCTTCCTCCTCTTTTTCCGTCTGTGCGATCCCGCGTCCAGGCGGGACGACAAGGATGTGTGGGATAGAGCAAGCCACCCGTTGGGGCCTGCTGCAGAGAGTCCATTCCATCTAAGGCGAGCCCCCAAAAGTTTGTCAATATCGACCGCATCGGCATTAGGTTAATACTACATAGTATGTGCTATACTACTGGGTACGTAGTCACAGACTTCTGCCCCACCCTCCAACATTCAACTTTCTGCCGGCTAGGCATCCGACGGCAGGTTCATCTTGTTCTCGTCAAGCTCCAAGGGTGGCCACAGCATGCACCCTGCAGTGCCCGCGCTGCGGTGTGTGCGCGTGCGCACGAGGTTTGTTGCACTGCGCCTGTCAAGACGAGAGAGGAAATCTCGGGTGTGGCGGGCCATCATGGTCTTGTGGTGATCTGCCTGCTCTCGCATCATCATCATCATCATCACCATGTCCCCTTTGCATGCGACCAGTAGCTGCTCTTGGTCGACACCTCTGCAGAGTTGACCATCTCAAAAGCCGTCAACACAGGACAGGAAGCTCGCAACCGGGCTTGTTCTGTTGTTGGAAAAAGTTTGGTCCACGCGGGCGTCATTTGGCCCTTTCGCAAATGATATGCCGCCGTTGGCAAGTTCCCCCGCTCTTGGGGCCAAGTTCCTGATTAGCCGCTCCCCCCAACCACTTGTCCACTTGTCCAGAGTCTTGTGCGGCGTAGCAGCTAGGAGCTCAAGGACTGGCTGACAACCACTTGCAGTAACAAGTTCGACACCCTCCCTCAGCTGGGCTGTAGGGCAGATGGGGGCAACGGCCATGGCCTCCATTGGACGAAGCCCCCCTTGCCCACCGGCCATCATTGACCAACATGGCCTCATTGAATGGCCCTCCAATGTGACCTCCTCATCTGCGCCATCCGC